>BMAO01005363.1:0-258017 GCA_019973975.1 Trichonephila clavata
AATAAGCGAAGAATTTTATTTCGCTTTACTTCAACAAAAAAAAGTCAGCAAACTATGACATCTAGAGCTAACTATCTGAATGGGGTCGATTCATCACTAGAGGGCGCTGCGATTGTGGCCATCATCACGTGATTAACAACATGCTATCATGTAAACAAATAACAGCTAATGGTATGACACTTGTGATTGCGCGCTAACTTTCAAATTTGTAAACATTATTATTTTATATTCCTTAAATTCTTTTTAGTACTTTAAATATTTTTAATATATTTTGTACTATTTTAGTTTAAGAAAAGGGACTAAATATATGTAGTTTTAGTTTATAGTATTAGATTTAAGTTTAGTTTATACTTTCATCCTTTGGCTTCGAATTTTTGTATACTTATAGGCTTAGTAATTATTTTTTATAAGTGCCCGCCACATTATGATATAAATAATTCTACAGCGCTCTATTGAAAAATTGCTTCTGGAATTGGGAGAAATCTATTACTGTCACAAATTATGTTGTAAGCGAATTTTTCCGAGAAAAATGCGTGCAGCTGTTAATAGGGAGTGGCTCGCCAAAACAAAGAATTTTTTTGACTATTGAGCCAGAATGATTAGTTAATATTTGTGCTGTAGTGTGTGAATATAGGAAGAGATACTGCTAATGAGTAGGATCGACGTAATAAAATTTTTACATTCTAAAATGTGTCATGTTTCAGAGCAGATGGATACATACATTCGTTTGGAAAGGTATTTATTAATAAATTTGTGACATTAATTGTATTCTTTTATATAGAAACTTCTTGTAATTATGAAAAAATAGCCTGTGAATTTCACTGTTATTTTCTAAAATTTATATTAAGTTTCCTTTTTGCTGTTCTTGAAAATCCATTTTAGTATTATTGTTTGGATATCTAAGTTTTTAATGTTAATTATTGTTTTATTTTTTAAAATTGTATGGAAATATTCGTTTGGTTTACATCTACTGGATAATTTATATGCAATTCAATAACTCATAAGAAATAATTTATAATAAAGAATAATTCAATAAAGTTAATCATTATTTCTAAAAATTATGTATTAACATGTGTGATTCCTTTCTTTAACTTAATAGTGTAAGAGTATTTTCTTTTTTAAACTTTGAAGACAGTTTAAAGAGAAATTTCAAACCTTTGTAAATGATAATTATTAAGTAAAGCCAGACAATCAAAGCTGGCTAATGTGTTATTTCATTACAGAATCATCATACATTTCAAAAAATCTTACTATGACTTTGGAATTTTTATAGAACAGTTGTTTAAAAAATTAGTATACAATAACAATGTTTCAATTTTATGTATCCATATTAATGCAAATAAAGATTGAAACTGACAAAAAAAATTCTCTTTTGGAATACATCTTAGAAAAAATAATCTTCACATGAGTACATAATAAAGTAATGTCACCGATAGTCTTTCAATAGAATATGAAAAATGCATTTTTTAAATTGCAATGAATTTCTTTGTTAAAAAAATAAAATTTTCACATGCTTCACTTGCATTATAATCATGTAATATTAAAATTAAATGTTGATAAATGATGCATGTTAAAAAATTGTAATTACTAAAATAAACTAGCTAACAAAAATTTTGTATGCTCCTATATGTAAAAATTTTCACGAAAATAATTTAGCATGTTTCAAACAATTTCTAAAATTTTTCCCATATTTTAATATAATTCATTTTTTTCCAAGGAGACAATAATTTATAAAAAAAATTCCAACATTTGTAGGTGATAATTACTAAGACTAAAATTGCTAAATATTAGTATTTTATAACATATTTTTAAAAACTTCACAATGTATTGGTATAAATCATACTATTTTAAGGCCTCACAATCCCTAAACATTTAAAAAACAATTTTTGACACTTTCTTGTGGCCCATACCATTGAGAAGCTTGTCACCAAATGATATTATTAAAGATTAAAATCATTATTAAACATCAACAAGTTACCAAAGTTTATCATGAATAAACGAAGTTCCATTCTAATCAAAATAAGTTTCTACTACTTATAAGCAAGATAATTAACTAATTATATCATTAGTTTACAAGGAAAATCCTAAACTTCGAGAAACTTTCAAGTTTCCCAAATTATTCTTGAGCAAAATATTAAATTACTTCAAAGTTTTTCAAAGAAATGCTAAATCAGTACTCATACCATTCCAAAATTAGGAACTTATGTATTAAACTGCCAAATAATTTTGCCAAGCAAAAACACATCAAGAACTTTAAAAAATTATGTTATTATTATTAGTGTTCAAGCATGAGCAGGAACAGCTCCAGTTATTGGCTGTATAATGCAACAACATCCCACATAATCAAATGTCTATACATAAAGCCAGATTTGGTTTCATGATCCTAATTCTCAATAAATATATAATTGATCCAAGTACTCTTCTTGGGTCAATATTTGTAAGTAACTTAATGCGAAAAATTTATTCAGGACTTATAAGCTGGATAATATCAATATTCATGAGTCTTTTAGACTTTTATATTTATGTAAAAATAAATCGATATAAAGCACAAATCTAATCAATAATGATAAATCTTCTACAAATTGTGCAAATACCTATAAATGCTTATTTGTAATACATAGTAAAAAAAATTGTACAAGTGTGTGATAATTTTATACCACAGTCAAACTCTGAAAAACAAATGTTGTGCTAATAGATACCACACAAATATATTACAATTATTTATTTATTTTGTAAAAGAATTAGGGATTCAAAAATGACTTTTATTTTGTTCATATAAGAGTGAGCAGGACTTTTATATTCCATAAATGGACATAAACATATTCTATTATACACAGATTTTAATTAAAAAATTTTAATTCCTAATTTATTATATTTGAAAATCAATTCTCGATCAATCATATCTTTTACCTAAAATAGCACAGCGAGTAAGGACTTTCAAAATGTTGCATAATTTTTTTACATGTAATTTTACAAATGGTAAATGATAATTTTGACTTCTAATGTTTAAATATGGTACTTGATTAATCATTAAGTATAAACATTAAAGAAGCTGTAGTAAATTAAAATATTTTTCCATTTCTATAGTGAATGGTTCTCAAAAATGTTTCTTTTTCCCTGTAATCTAAAATTATTAAAAACAACAAGTTTTTGATTTATATGTATGTATACCTGTTTTTGATACATGTATGGTTACATATCAGATTTTTGCATCCTAATTTTTTAGATAATTAAATACTGAAGTATCTCTGTTAACTATTGTGAAGATGTGTAAAATTTAGATTAACTAAATATATGTTCTATTGTGTATGCATTGGACACACCTGTCCTTAATTTTACCAAAAACATATCAATCACTTGCAAAATATTATTTTGGGGGAGGACATTAAGGTATTTTCAATATTTAAAACATTGAATACACTAAAAAATCTCTTGCAATGAAACCCTCTGTTAAGGTTTTCATATGCAAATCACTTAATGTCATTTGCAATCCATTTATTTTTCTGTACAATATTCTTCTGCTTCTATTCTGTTTTGTGAAAGACAAGCTTATCTAGGAAGGAATGAAAAGTGCTGGACTTAATCAGAATGTAACGTTTGCTATCCCTGTATTAAAAGAATTTTTAAAAATTTTTTTTACATAATTATGCATGTATATGTAACTACTCATGAATTTAAAGCTTATAAAAATGTAAAATAAAAATAATGTGAAATTTAAAATGCCAGTTGTAGTATTGTAAAATTGATAATTATAAATTTTCTTTTATCGTTATTGTTTTTTTAATATTAGGAAAAGTTAATGCAATCAGTATTTTAAGAATATAGATAGATACGTGCTTCTCAATTTCTATCTGATCTAGCTCTTCAGTATCGAACTGATTTATTCCCTGATTTCTGGAAAAATAGTGGAATATGAATCTCACAAATTATTAAAATATATTGTACGTTCTTCTCCATACAGCATTATACATTTATGGATGCATATTTTTAAAGTACATATGAACTTCATTAATTTACTTGTATTTGTAAGTGTATTGTTCTGAAAATTACAAAACAATGACTTTGCTGAGCCAGTTCAGTTTCAAAATCTTATCTATCATGCTTGTTAAATTAGTGAAAATAGTTATATAAAGGGAAAAAAGAAAAAAACTGTAGGTGAGTTCAACTGCATACTTATTCATCAGTTAGAAAATCAGAACAGGTCTCAGAAGTAGAACCCTGGTTTGTTTTTTCGTGTCTGCAAAATTGAAATGCTTTGAAGTCGACACATTTATCAACATACAGTACAATAAAATTTCAAATGACTGCAACATAGAAAATGCATAGATATATATTAACATTATGTACACAGTTAGGAAATAAAATGAACAAATTTATGATGATATTTCTATAAATTAAAAGTATTTTGTATTGCTACTAAATGGATGGCAAAATTTTAGAGTGAGATTTTATTCCAATAAGATTTAACAGAACAAATTTCTTTATTAAGACAGTTCAGTTTCAAATTTTTGTCTGTAGTGCTTGTAAAATTGTCGAAAATAATCTTAAAATAACAAAAACAAGTATTATAAAAAAAATAGCCAATTCCTTCTTAGGTAAAAAAAAATTTATTTTAGTTACTTTTTATCAAATAATTATAGTTAATATAAATATGTGTATACATATGAAGAATCACAACATTAAGTGACAATTAATTATCATTAAAGTATTGCATTGCTATCCAAAACAAATGTGTTTCAAATTTCAGTTCAACTGAATGTTTTAAAATGAGAGAAAAAACCTTTTTAATTTTTGACACAAGTCATCAAAAGGGTCACTATGTCGCCAAAATGATGCCAACAGGGATGTATTTATAAATATTAGAATAATAAGTTTTAATCAATTAATTTTTAATTAAATTCTGCATTTTCAACCAAATAATCATGTTTTAAATTTTAGCTCAATCGAGCGCTTTAAAATGTATTTTACTAACGATTGAAAATTTGAACAACATAAATAAATATTGAGAAAGTGTGAACTAATAGTAGGAATTGAAAAAAAAACGTAGGTAATCAACTACATACTTAACAAATACAGAGCATTCAGAATAGATCACAGAAATGGTACCCTGATCTGTGTATGTTCGCAAAATTAAAATTTTTCGAATTCGAAATGCTCAGAAAATATTTCAGACTCTTTATAAAACTTTAAAAATCGTCAGCGTATTTGATAAAAACAAAAACAAAAAAAAATATTGAAAATGAAATAATTAAAAAGTACGCACATTTCAGTCGAAATTTCTTTAGGAACAACTTCTTTCATTTGTTTTTGATATTAGATGTAAATACGAAAATTCCTCCCAAATACTCAGTCGAATCAAACACGTGGCTATTTGTTTTGTATATCATCACGTGATTATGACGTCAGGTGTATCGAGTCCATTACTGGAAGGGGAAAAAACCACACAGCTATTTATAAATATTTACAATTTTTACTAACAAAATTAAGAAAATTTATTTAAACTTATCATTATATCATTCATACTAAAGCTATCCGGGGAAATCTTCAATAACGTGGGCTGGGATTTTCTACCGCGAAATCTTCTTTTCCAGCCGAAGGTCGATTTCCAAAGCATATCCTTGAGAGGAACCGGTTTGTAGTAACCATATGCGATATGATTCTCCTCTGAGAGAGAAAACTCCGCGTAGTAATACATTGTATTCCTGACATTCCGGTTTTCATTTTAGTGTTGATGTTTTCTGAAAATATTATAAATACGCTCTTCGTCACTGGGAAATGGAACGCGAAGCGTTCCTCCATCCCATATCTGGGTTGTTGAATGTGGCCTGTTGTTGAGGGCCTTGATTGAGAAGTGGCTCCTGATTGGTTGGCTGTACTAGGCAAGGAGGCGTGGCTAGTGAATCTGTTTCAGGAAGGTCTGAGTTAGTGAGAGATGAACTTGTGATATTTTTGAGTTGCTTGTCTGCTATTGGCTGTTGGGTCTCTGTGAGCAGGTACTCTATTGGTTGCAATGAAACGTTGAAACTAGAGAAATGGGTGGGGTCTAGAAAAAGCTAGACTGTGTGGGAAATGCAGGTAGAAATAAACTATTGAAAATAAAAGTTAAAAAGGATAAAATTTAGCTAGGGTCCTCACCATCGGTGAGTGAAAAGAGTTATTTAAATTCGAAGCTAAATTAAATTATTTTTATAAATACGAAGCATAAGTATCAAATGAAACATAGTTTTAATTTTTTACTAGAACGAAGGAAAATAATTATTTATAATTATGAAAAAATACACATTTTAGTACCATCAATGTAAATTGTCTAGTCAACATTGAGACAGAAACTAATCCAGAAATCTCATATATCTTACTGTCCTAAAATATCTATTATTTGTTTTATCTCTATCATTACCTTAATTTCTAAAGGAGATAATCACCCAGATTTTTCAAAATAATCAAATGCTTTTCTGAAAAAAAATTTCTTTCCTATTTTTTTCAGAGAGATGATTTATTTTTTACAACATACATTATTTCATATCGGTTTTTTTTAGATATAATAGTTAAAAGGAATTTGTTACAATTTGAGGGAATATATACTTACTAGTCGTTACCCTCCCGCTTCTCTGGATATTACATGATGTTTTATAAATATATACTGTTTATATATATAAAATATTGATATCTAAGTCCTAGCATTAAGAATTAGATTGTATTGAAAAATATACTTATACCTGTAACTCTCGTCTCTTAATAAAAAAAGGACAGAACTACTAATTTGTATTATCTAATAATCTCTAAAATTGAGTATAGAATGATATTTGCCCTTCCGTAACCCTATAACCAAGTGGATTTCCGCGAAGCCAATTTTAGGTGGATCTCTACTCCATAAAATAAACATGGAAGCCAAATTTCAAATCTAAATCTAATAGAGCAGAAACAAAATTTTTACTATCAACATTCCCCCCCCCCTTCCCCGTAATTCCGTTGAGAGTCGTTCTCCCAAAAACCGTTCTTAGCGGATTTCAATTCAACAAAAGAAAATGTAAACCAAATTCCATTATTATAGTACTTGTAGTTCGAAAAAAGATTTTTTTGTCAATACGCTCAATAACCCAATGCTCCCCCAGGAGTTGATTCCCATCAAATGCATTCTTAGTGGATCCCTATTCAACAAAAGAAACATGCTTAACAAATCTCAAGTACACAGGTCTAACAATTCTAAAACAGGTTTTTTTTCCTATAATTCCCCTTGACTCCTCGCAATCCTCCTTAAGGGGCGATTTTTGTTTTACTCTTTGTTTGAGGAACTCTATTCCATGAAAGGAACATGAATACCAATTTTCAAGCAGGTTGATCGAATAGTTTAATCCCCCGAAATGAAACCTGGGGGTTAATTTTCACGAAGCCTATTTTATAGCGGTTCTGTACTCAATGAAAGGAATATGCTTACCAAATTTCAAGACTGTACGCCTAATAGTTTAAAAATGGGAATAATTATCTATAAACCCCCTTGTTCCCCCACAACGCCACTTGGGGGTCTGTTTTCACAAAACCCATTTTGCAGTGGATCTCTACTCTATGAAAGGAATCTGCTTACCAAATTTGAAATATGTGTGTCTAATAATTTAAAAATCGGAATAATTATTTATATCTTCCCTAGGGAAGATATAAATAATTATACCTCAGGGTCAATTTTCCCAAAACCCATTTTGTAGTGGATATAGATAGTCTATGATAGAACTATGCCTACCAATTTTCAAGCCGGTAGGTCAAGTAGTTTAAAAACGAAAATATTTATCTTTTACGCGCCTTAATCCCCCGCAACGCCACTTAGATGTCGATTTTCTGCAAAACCATTTTGTAGCGGATCTTTACTCCCTGAAAGGAATCTGTTTACCCAATTTCAAAATTGTACGTCGAGTAGAGTAAAAATGGAAACAATTATTTATGAGGTATTATTGAGGTTGGAATTTCGAAAAATCCGTTCTTAGCTGATCTCTACTACATGAAAGGAACATGTGTATCAAATTTCAAGTCTGTTGGTTGAATAGTTCCGGAGATATCGTGATTAGTCAGTCGCTTTTCACCTTTATATATATAGATATACAGTATAAGTATCTTACACATTTCCTAATTTTCATTATTTTTCTCTTTTTTTTTTATTTACAGATTTTCGAAAAAATAGCGATTTACAAAAAGCTTTTGATATTGTATGAGTTTCTGAATACACTGGTGTGCAAAAATTAAGGACGAAGTCGAAAAATTAACATATCAGCTGAACGAAGAGGCAGAGCGGACAGAAAGACCAATCAGGAGATTAAGTGAGGTGATGTACGGTAGCACATGCGCAGATATGCAGGTAGACGTAATGGGGGAGTGTCTGAGTAGTAAAGCATGTTGTCGGTGTAAGATTAGTATTTCTGGCAAAGAGATTGCACACCGTATAGCAGTTAAAATCACACCGAGTTGCTGCCTCAGCGAGAAATGGCGAATAATCAATCTGTTAGACGACATCTGGATGCTTTTACCCGAGGTCGAATCATTGGAAAGTTGGAGGAAGGTCGCAATGTGACAAGTGTGGCTGCAGAGTTCGGAATTGCTCACAGCATCGTTTCACGACTTTGGAGACAACTTCAAACTACAGGAACAGCTATCCGGGGGTTCAGTAGTGGTCGTCCACGAGGAACCACACCGGCAGATGACCGGTATATTGCCTTACAGGCCAGAAGAAACAGGCGGCAGACAGCGGGAGAAATCACTAGACACACGACACAGGCGACTGGACGACCGATATCGCGTTTTACTGTGGCCAGAAGACTGCACGGTGGTGGTCTGTTTGCACGACACCCTGTACGGTGTGTACCTCTAACGTCCGCCCATCAGAGAAGGCGTTCTCTGTGGTGCCGGGAATACCGGAATTGGAGAGACAATGAATGGGGACGAGTACTCTTTACAGATGAGAGCAGATTCAGTATGAGTAGCGATTCTCATCGCATACTCATCTGGAGAGAGCGGGGAAGTCGCAATCATCCCTCGAACATCATTGAAAGGGACAGGTATGGAGAGAGGTGGCGGTGTTCTCGTTTGGGGAGGCATCATGCTTGGTTGTCGTACAGACCTTCACATCTTCGACGCAGGTTCAGTCAATGGGACCCGTTATTGTAAAGAGGTTCTTCTACCATATGTGCGTCTTTTTAGAGGCGCTATGGGTCCGCAGTTCCTTTTCATGGACGACAATGCACCATGTCATCGCACAGTAGCTGCCGAACAGCTCTTAGAGAGTGAAGATATTGAACGTATGGATTGGCCGGCACGACCTCCGGATCTCAATCCCATCGAGCATGTATGGGATTTTCTAGGCAGACGCTTGGCAGCTCGTACCTTACCACCAGTAACGATTCCGGAGCTTCGATTGGCGCTGCAAGACGAATGGGCAGCAATGCCTCAACAACTCATTGACACCCTCATTCTCAGCATGGGCAGACGCTGTGAAACCTGCCTAGCAGTCAGGGGAGATCATATCCCCTACTAAAGACCGGATATTTCTTGCTGGACACCCATCACAGGGATGTTTCGGCCTTCAGTCGCATTGCGCTCTATGCTACTTTTTCAATAACGCTTCTTTTTATCCCTCTGATTTCTCTTTTAGTAAGTGTTGCTTACATTACTCATGTCCTTACGTATTGGGGATCTTACGGTATTAAATGTGTTGATTTGGAATGCTTTTGTACAAAGTTATTTGAAAAAACCATCTCGTCCTTAATTTTTGCACACCAGTGTAGTATAAGAAAATTCCCATTTCTGCTCCAGATAATAAAAGTGACCGCGGTAACCTAGTGATCAAGATAATGAACTCGTGGCCTGCGTGTCATGAGTTCGAGCCCAATACCGCTGAAGACCCGCAATGTAGGGGGGTAATGCACAAAAAATCTATCGATGCTCAAACGTTCTCAAGTTGGTGTGGTGTAGAAGTTAGGAGAGGGGTTGCCAGCTCAAGTGTTGTCCTCGTCACTGGGCCATGATTCAAAATTACGAGGTCCGTCTCCAAAAGCCCTCGAGTAGTTCAATAGTGTGACGCTAATATTTACTCACTCCAGATAATAAATGTGTTGAAAATAAATCCCGAATTATAAACGTGTAACAAAGCCAAAATTTTCAACTACCAAAACATCCCGGCTCCTAGGATTCCTGGAAAAGGGTGACTGTAAATTGACCTTATCTGCACCTATCCTATCTAACTATTTTTGCCAAGCTTCTTCATACGAATCATTAGATAAAGGAATATGCTTAATTAACGAAGCTGGCTCATTTGTAAATAAACCATTTAAATACTGGAATTTTTCAATGTTCGATATTGACACTTGTGAATGGACAGTAGACACAAATAAATTCTTGAAATTTGTCCAATTCTTAAAATTACCACTAAACTGTGGTATACTCAAATTTGGTAACTTAAAATTACAAACATTTGAAATCGAAGTAATTGAACTCGCTACAAAATTTTGTGGTCCACTTAGATTCAAAACATTTAATTCATCTAATTTATCCTTAAATTTCGCCCATTCAAATTAAAATATTTTTCTTCAAATTCTTCGAGATCATATTCCTCTAAACTCATAGTCGAATCTAATCGCTCTAATTCTATACATAAATTATCCAATCTGGATAAGCGAATAGAAATTTCATTTCTAGTATTTAACTCATCAAAAGAACTTTCTAGCCTGGTCAAAGATGCTTTTATGCGATCTCTGGCTGTACGATTTTGAGCCATTTGAGCTTTCTCTGTTTCGCTCATATTAAAAATTTACACACAAAAATTCAAGTCAATAGTGAAGCAATCTGCAGTAAAATAATAAAATCAAAGATAATTCAATTTTTTACAAGCTTTTATTTAACTTACAATGTATGTATGTATGTATGTAATTCGTTCGCGTGGAATCTTGCAACTCAATTTTGAAGCTGATATCTTCAACCCATTGAGCTGAAATTTTGTATACACGTTTAGTTTGGATGACAATGCCTGTTTTGACCATTTATATTCCGATATTGCAATTAATTAATAAGATATTAATTAAAAACGTTAAATTAGTTTTGGGCGCCAATTTCGATATATCTGCATTGTTGTAATTATGTTATTATTACAACAATGACAAAAGTTGGCGTCGAAAATCGGTTTTCAGCCAAACTGGAATTTGCGCTATTGACTGTATTAATTAACTTTGTCTAAAAAATAATTACATTTCTACAACGTAAAAATAATCCAATTTCTACAACATATGCAATTTTTTTTTACAAATTTCTATCTATTTTCTTGGTTTTAAATTCAAATAAAAAAAAAGTAGAGCTATTTTTCAAGTAGATTGGTACATTTTATACCTTTCTCAACGCTACCAAGTTAAACTGAGATGGAGTATTGTAGAAATTCTCTAAAAAAATTATCTAACTTTAATCTATGAAACTCAGACAAAAAATAATTACAGAATCGGAAAGATCATTTATTTCTTCCCGATACGGTATAATGTTTTTTTTACAAAATAATAATATTTGTATTTCTCAAGACTTCTTTTAAATAAGTCAAAATCGATACGTTTTTATAAAAAATAATGTCTAAATTGTTGCGCAAGAATTTTTTTTTGTTTAAATGAATCGACATTCCGTACTAAAACAGCTCATGCTTTGCACTTTTAGAATCTGTCATTTTAAAAACAAAGTGCTGAAACATTTTTTTTTTACGATTTTTATAAAATACTCAAAATTTTAATTAAACATTTAATAACTTCGTCATTTATGAAGATAATCTCATAAAACTTTTTTTTCGTCTGTAGAACAATATTACCCAAAATCTGTACGAAGATTGAAAAAATTGCTTAAAAATTACGGATTTAAGAAAAAAAATTGCGTTTTTCGTCTAGTAACCTTTTTGCGAGAATTCATTTAGCTAGACTGCTTGAAAATAACCTGCAAATACCTAGCAACAAAGATGCGTTGAATGAGATGAACGGACTGAGAAACCTGCCCAGTGATAACTAAAAAGTAAAAAATAAATTAAAAGTAAAATTTTTTTTTAAAAAACAAGCTTTTATTTAAACGCGCTAAAAAGAATAAATTAAATTTTTCTTTAAAACTTTTTTAACACGCTTTTATAAGTTTAACTTGCATGTAACGGAATCTTAGAACTCGATTTTTACCCACTTAAAAAGATCGGATTCATTCGAAATTTCGCACACTTGTTAAAGACCGATTACAATACAATAATTTCATAATTTTGTTCCATTGTCCCTTTCAGGATCGTCTGGAATAAGGATAATCAGATTTGGCGACAATTCCAGATACCACTTCCAGATTTGGCGACTTATTACATATAACATTTTTAAATTTGGCGACTTGTTCCATATACCATTTCCAGATATGGCGACTAATTTCATACATCATTTCCAGATTTGGAGACTTATTTCAGATTTAGCGACTAAAAGAATAAGGTGTATCAAGTGTTTTGAATTTAAAGCTAATTTTATGCAAGTATAAAATACACTTGCGGGGTTAATAGAAATAAAACAAACAAAAAAGTGTTCTGTATCTGAGAAAGGGGAGGGTGGGTGGGTGTTATCAATTTCTTATTATAATATAAACATTTTTCTGAAAATGAAAATTAAAAAAAAGGCTCGTGCATGTGAAAAATAATAATTTGCGTTCTAATTGCTGAATATTTTTTATTTTTATAAAGCAATACGTTTAGAAGTGATGATACGAATTAACATGAACGGAACACGTTTAAAAGGTGAAAAAACGATTGGCACTTCATATTACCATGTTTTTATTAACTCGCTTTCTTTAATGTCTGTCCGGGTGGAATTTTGTAATTGATTTTAAACTGTGTGACTTTCCGAGGAGCTAGAGACTTGAAATTTGAACCATAGCTCAAAAGTCGATGACAATGCATGAAATTGTGAAAAAAGAAGAAAAAAAAACGAAAAGGAGGAATTTTATAATTTTTAGTCCGTTATAAAAAAACATGGTACATTAAAAAAAAATTTTCTTCGAACTTTTTCTTCTTTACATGCTTATTTACACTTTTATTTGTTTGACCTGTTCAAAAGAGACGGAATCTAATAAAACGATATGGGACTCATCCGAGGCCTCGAAAACAGAGAGAATAAATACACTTCAGACCCATTAATTAATATCCATTGAAGAGCAAGACTAATTCTACAGCCACGTGATTCCAGCTTCAAATATCAAACTCAAGGATAAATTCAACAATGAATAAATATTTGGTTAAAAAACTAAAAAACACGCTTTTATTGTAGATCGAACTAAAAAATAAGAAATAAATTATAGTTTTAAAAAAACTAAAAAACACGCTTTTATATTGAATCGAACTAAAAAGTAAAAAAATAATTCTTAATAAAGAATAAAATGATGAACGAGAAAATGAATGTCATTGGGGTAAAAGCGTGGGGTGTTCTATAAATGTATCAATTGTTATAATTTCTAACTTCTATTCCGAAAAGCTGAATTAGTGTAAAAATGTAGTACAAAGCACCCCACGCTTTTACCCCCCAATGACATTCATTTTTTCGTTAATGATTTGATTCTTTATTAAGAATTATTTTTTTACTTTTTAGTTCAATTCAATATAAAGGCGTGTTTTTCAGTTTTTTTTAAACTATAATTTATTTACTATCAACTTATAACGTCATTACACAATTTATCTATATATATAAAGGAGAAAAGCGACTCACTGACTGACTGACTAATCACGATATCTCCGGAACTATTCAACTTACAGACTTGAAATCTGATAGACATGTTCCTTTCATAGAGTAGAGATTCGCTAAGAACGGATTTTTTGCGAAATTCGAACCGCAAGGGGCGTTACGGGGGTTAAGGGGCTTTATAAATAATTGTTCCCATTTTTAAACTACTTGACATACAATCTTGAAATTTGGTAAGCAGATTCCTTTCATAGAGTAGAGATCCGCTACAATATGAGTTTGGTGAAAATCGATCCCCAAGGGGCGTTGCGGGGGCTTAGGGGCGTTATAGATAATTATTTCCATTTTTAAACTATTAAACGCACAGTCTTTATATTTGATAAATAGATTCCTTTCATAGAGTAGATATCAGCTACAAGATGGATTTTGAGAAAATAGCCTCACCCCCAAGTGGCATTGCGGGGGATTAAGGGGCTTAATAGATAAATATTTTCGTTTTCAAACTACTTGACCTACCTGCTTGAAAATTGATAGGCATGTTTCTTTCAAGGAGTAAATATCCGCTACAAAATGGATTTTGGGGGAAATTGACCCCCAAGGGGTGTTGCGGAGGGTTAAGGGGAGATATAAATAAATATTCAAATTTTTAAACTATTAGCCATACAGTCTTGAAATTTGGTAAGCAGATTCATCTCATAGGATAGAGAAAAGTTACAAAATGCGTTTCGTGAAAATCGACCCCCAAATGGCGTTGCGGGGCTTAATGTGCGTTAAAGATAATTATTTCCATTTTTAATCTACTGGACGTACAGTTTAGAAATATGATAATCAGAATCCTTTAATGGATTAAAGATCCCTATGTAATGTGTTTTGTGAAAATCGATCCCTAGGTGGCGTTGTGGGGGCTCAAGGGGCGTTATAGTTAACATTTTTCCATTTTTAATTATTAGACGCATAGTCTTCAAATTTGGTAAGCAGTATAATTTTATAGAGAACAGCTCCCCTATAAAATAAATTTAGTGAAAACAGACCCTAAGTTGCTTTGGGGGGGGGGGCTCAAGGGGCGTTATAGATAAATATTTTAGTTTTTAAACTATTAGATCTACCTGCTTGAAAATTGGTAGGCATGTTTCTTTCGTGAAGTAAATATCCGCTACAAAATGGGTTTGGGGAAAATTGACACACAAGGGGTATAGAGGGGGAAGGGTTAAGGGGAGAAGTGAATTCCGATTTTTAAACTATTAGACGTACAGTCTTGAAATTTGGTAAGCAGATTCCTCTCAATAGGGTAGAGATACGCTCTCAAAATAGGTTTCGTGAAAATTGGCGGATATTTTGTCCAGTATTTTCTTCTTTCTTTTTTATTTTGGAGATTGGCAAGCGCACTGAAACTCCTTCTCAATCGGAAAAACAATTAAAAACTTTCTCAAGATATTCCATAATTTGGAATAAATAACAGGTATATCTTTTTAAAGCTAAGGTTGTTGACATCGTTCCTAAACTTTACGTCGTTAGTGCATATTCTTAGCTAAAGCTTAATTCTTATAATCTGACATTTTTTTTCAAAGTGATTATATGAATTCATTGTCTACTGTGGTACTACGATAGTCAAAACATTCTCAAACCTAGTTTCAAAATACATCCAAAATTATGCTCCTTTATCTTAATGCCGGTAAGAAATGCTGAAATGGAATTTATTTTAATAAAATGTATGCTGTCGCCTTGTAACTGCAATTAAACCTCATTAAATTTAGTAAATAAATCTGTTAAATAGGTAAGTCTAGTTTTCACTTGATTAAATTTCCTTTTAATATTAGTCACAATCTGGTTTAATGAGAGCCACTATCGTAGACCCCCATTTACACCTCATGGACCCCAAAATTATTGTTTTGCTGTCGTGGACCCCTTGCAGATTGTCATAGACCCCTGGGGGTTCATATAGACCACTTTGGGAATCACTGCTTTAGAGTATCCAGTCAGCGAGAAGCTAAGAGCATTATCAGATGATTTAAAGACGAAAGACAAAATAAAGGGCTTGGTTTGCTCAATCGTTTGTAAATGAAAGTGGATTTTGGTAAAAATGGATTTAATCTAAAATTTATTTAATAATAAAAAAAAAAACCCAAACTTCAACAACAATGAGTAAAAAAAGATCAATTGAAGATGAACTTCGCATTTTTCATGAAAAATGGGAACTGCAATATTTTTGTGTCCAAAACAAGAATAAAATATGCCCGATTTGCAAAAACTCTATTTCAGTTGCTAAGGTGTATAATCTTAAAAGGTACTATAATACAAATCATCAAACAAATTATGACTAATACGTTTCAAAACTTCGTGAAAAAAATTGGTGGATTTGAAATTAACTCTTCTCAAAAACAACGAAATGTATTCACTAAATTTGTTAAAGACAATACAGCTGCTGTAAAAGTTAGTTATATGTTATCCCATTTAATCACAAGCAGATCGAAACCATTTACTGAAGGAGATTTTATTAGTGAATGATTTATACTAAAGCGGTGAAAGTATTATGTCCAGCACAAATAAAAAAAATTTAAAAGTGTAAGTTTGAGTCAAAATACTGTAGCTAGCAGAGTTGATGAAATAGAGGAGAATTTTAGAGATAGCATCATTCAACAATATCAACATTTCAAACCTACGATTGCAATTGATGAAGGTACAGATATTCGAAATATCGCTCAGCTGATCATTTTTATTCGCGGATACGATGTTAATTTGAAAATAAATGAAGAACTTTTGGAAGTCATTCTTATGCATAATACAAAAAACTAGAGCTGATATTTTTGAAGCACTAATAAAAGTTGTAAAAAAGTATAAGTTACCAATATGTTTTACCAAGTTGATTTGTCTTGTGACTGATGGCGCACCTACCATGATCGGTATTACTAAAGTAGTTGTTGCAAAATTAATAGAAACATGCAAGCAAAATAGAAACAGTAATTTTGAACATTTTTATTGCATTATTCACCAACAAGTACTGTGCTTCAAAGTTTTAAATATCAGACAGGTTTCAAAAATTGTCACAAAAATTGTAAATTATATTCGAGCACATGGATTTAATCATCGTCAGTTCTCTTCATTTATGGAAGATATAGAAAGTAAATTCACCGATCTACCATATCATACAGAAGTTCGATGGCTTTCTTGTCATAAAGTATTAAAACGATTTTTCAAACTGCTGGATGAAATCATAATTTTCTTAGAAACAAAAAAATACGAATGGGTGGATTTAAACAAGATATCAATCATTGGCATGGCCAAGTAATTTTAGCGCGTTTTTCACATGTTGTATTTTACAATAATGCAACTAATGAACTTTTTACTAACGGAAAGTAGTATTGTACTTAAAAAAATTAAAAATAATTACATTTAAATATGATTCGGCTCATCTAGGGCACAAATGCGACCAAATGCCAAAAACCCGAGGTCAATTGATTGCTTATTGGCTGAGAAAAAGGTACGCGAAAAAATATGGAACGAAGACGAAGACGAAATTTGCGTCCTAATAGCGCTTTTGTTCTACTACGTGAAAAACGAGCTAAAAATGGGCAATGGCTAAAGGACCTGGCCTTCTCAGTTGATATCACAAGGCACCATCATCAACTTAATCTTAAGCTTCAAGGGAAAAAATCTTATTACAACATTATTTGATAACATTCACCCTTTCAAACAAAAATTATCTCTTTAGCGAAAACAAATAGAAAAAGAAAACTTGTCACACTTTGAAAGCTGCCCAATATCTATTCATTAAATCTCCTAAATTAGAATTTACAGAACATACTCACCAAATTAAATTGCTAGAAATAGAATTCGATCGAAAATTTTCTGATTTCAAAAGCTGTGAATAACAATTTCGTCTTTTTACTTCACCTCTATCTGATATTATAGCATTATTTTGATTAATTTATTAGATAAATATATAGCTGAATCTTGTTAAAATTATAAAAATAAATCTTGCTTTTAAATTGTCTTGCATAACTGTTTAAAATTAATTTTAAAAACAAAAGGAGAGTGTACAGTGTTCAAATTTTGTTCCTTTGGAAAGGGATAGTAGTATTTTGCTTATTATATTAAAATTCAATTTTCCAGCTTTCTTTTGTAGAATTATAAAAAAATAATAATACAGAAACAAAATTAGCGAGGTATCCTTTATTTTTTAAGACTGAAAATAAAAAAATAAAAATAAGGCAAAATTTGAAGCATTTTAAAGTTTTGGTAAACTTAATTCTTAAATAATAATTTCTTTTCACTTTATTTTCATTTTTTATTTTTAAAAAAACACCCCTTGACGTTGAATCTAATAAAGGCATACTATAACTGTTGAAAATATATTGTTTATTTAATTTTAATTACATATTACAAACTTTAAATTTCAGATGGCAACGTTAGTAATAAAATTGTATTACTATTTAGTTTTTTGTGAATGGCAACACGAATGTTCTGTTCGATTGTTTATGTTTAGAATTAATTCGGTTGAATAAAGATCTTTTTTGATCGGTGATCTTCGAAAACATTTTATCTCTTTTATTTCAAATTGCTAGCCACCGTAGCACGAGTTTTAATTAAAACTACTTCGATTTAGAAGTGTGGAAAAAGTGATTTGGTGTCCTTATAATATTTTTGAAAGCTAAGAAAATTAGTTTAGATTTTCTTTTGGAAGCTTTAACATTTTGTGGCGCCCGAACAGGGACACTTTGAGATAAATTAAGATGTTTCAAGAAGTAAAAGATTTTAAAAAAGAAGATTTGAAATATGTTGCTGTTGAAATTGGAGAAGAAATATCTTCGAATATCACAATTGCAGATTGAAGGATCTTATTTTAAATAGTAATGAATACAAGAACGATCCGGAATTCGTGCAAGAATTTTTAAGAAATGTTGTGTCAGAACGAAAATTGCAAGAAGCTGAAAAGAATAAAGAATAACTTCAAATAAGGAAACTTGAAGCCGAAAAAAAATTAGAGTTGGCGAGAATACAGTGCCACAAAATAGAGGTGAGTCATTTTCTTCTAATTCTACTGCTGATTTAAATAATTCTGAAAGAAAGTTTACGTTGCCAAGATTGGAATTTAGACAATTTGGTGATAATATTAAAGATTGGCTACCATTCTGGAGTCAATTTGAACAGATTCATAAAGATGAGGATATTGTTTCAGAAGACAAATTCCAATATTTAATCCAGGCAACAGTTTCTGGTTCTCGCGCAAGGGAAGTAGTTGAAAGTTTTCCGCCAAATGGCGCCAATTATCAAAAAGCTATTGAGAGTTTACAATCGCGCTTTGGTAGAGAAGATATTTTAGTTGAAGTATATGTTAGAGAATTGCTAAAATTGATCATTTCTGTACAAACTAAGGAGAAGTTCTCTTTAACTTCTTTGTATGATAAGCTTGAATCTTATTTGTGTGCATCGGAAACATTAGGTGTAACGACAGATAAATGTGCGTCTATTTTGTACCCTATGGTTGAATCTTGTTTCCCAGCAGATTTTTTAAAATCTTGGAATCGAAGTAATATTTTCAACACTAACACTGACGCAAAAGAAAGGTTAAATAATTTAATGCAATTTTTGAAAAAAGAAGTTGAAGGAGAAGAAAGGATATCTTTGGCTGTAGCTGGTTTTGGATTAGGAAAGGGCCAAGAGTATAAATCCTTGAAAAAGAAACAATTTAGTTCTGAAAATTTGAGAGATAAAATACCTACAGCTATGGGTTTATTAACGAGTACTTCAAATAGTGATGTGAAGAAAGCTTACATTTTTTGTGAAGGTAAACACTATAGTTCAGATTGCTTTACAGCTCGGAAAATGACGCTATTGGAAAGACAAAAAATAGTCAAAGATAAAAGATGTTGCTTTGCATGTCTAACTCCATTTCATGCAGTTAAAAAATGCCGAGTAGTTTTAAAATGTCTGATATGTTCTAAAAAACATTTTCCTTTGATGTGTGATGTGCTTGATTCCCAAAAAATTTCTGTAGAGAAAAAGGAGAAACCCGCAGAAAATGAGGTTAATATGACCAATTGTAATAAAAATATTTCCAAATACAGTCCAAAAATATTTCTCCAAACTTTAAAAGCTAAATTAATATCTGATACAAAACAAAAAATTGTGAGGTTACTTTTTGATTCTGCATCTCACAAGTCTTATAATTTGAAAAGTGTAGCTGAAGAGATGAATTATGCATCACTTCGCTGTGAAAAAATGGTGCATTCCCTTTTTGGTGGTGTGATCACTAATGAGTTCAAGCACAATTGTTATAAAGTTAAATTGAGAAATTTGTTTACAGATTTTAGTTGTAATTTTGAAGTTTTGGATCAGTCTACAATTTGTGAAAATTTTAAACCGGTTTTCAAAGGTCCCTGGATAAAAGAGTTAGAGGAAAATGAGATTAATCTTACTGACACTAGTGACAATTACGAAGTCATCGATATTCTCATCGGAGCTGATGTCATGGGAAAAATGTTGACTGGCAGAAGAAAAATCTTATCATCAGGTCTAGTGGCTGTAGAAACTTATTTAGGATGGACCTTAATGGGTAAGGTGCCACAGGAAGAACCTTCGGAAGAAAATTTAGTGATGACAGGGTTATCACTATTTGTAAATGAAGCTGAAATCTCAAATCTTTGGAAATTGGATTTGATCGGAATCATTGATCCTGTCGAGAAAAAATCCAAGTACGAAATTGATCTTCAGACCAAGAAGCATTTTTTAGAAACGGTGACAATTAATAAAGAGGGTAGATATGAAGTTTGCTTGCCGTGGTCTGACGATAAGTCATTTTTGCCCAATAACTTAAGTTTGGCGAAGAAAAGGCTCAAACTTTTAGCTATGAATATATATGAAAAATATGAAAATATTAATCAAAACTGGTTAGCTAAAGGCATAATAGAAGAAGTTCCAAAGAACGAAGTAGGCTGTTATGGTAATTATTTACTTCACCGTGCAGTGATAAAATTAAGTAGCAGCACTACTAGATTAGCAAATTATCCATCTTTAAATCAGTGCTTGGCATGTAGTCCTAATTTTATTGAGCTTATACCAGATATTCTTCTTCGATTCAGAGAGAGAGAATTTGGTGTTATAGCTGACATTAGAAAGACTTTCCTCCAAATAAATATTCGTAAGGAGGACAGAGATTTCTTACGGTTCTTGTGGTGGGAAAAGACGGATGAAAAGAAATTAAGAGTTTTTCGACACATAAGAGTTGTTTTTGGAGTGAAATGTAGTCCTTATCTTTTGGCTTCAGTTATTGAGTACCATATTCAAAAATGTGAATTTGAAAAATCTTTCAAGAAAAGACTTTTGAAAAGTTTCTACGTTGACAATGTTGTTACTAGTGTCGACTCTAAAGATCAATTAAACGAATTCATTGCGAGTTCTAAAACCTTAATGGCAAAAGGTGGTTTTGATCTAAGAGAATGGGAATGGTCCAGAAACTGTGAAAATAATTCGAAGAATGAAACTATAGTATTAGGTCTTATTTGGAATAAGGAGTTGGACACATTGAGCATTAACATGAAATGGTTGGATGACATTAATATGGATAAAGTAACTAAAAGAAGTATGTTATCTACAGTACATAAAGTATTTGATCCATTTGGATTCACCTCACCAGTAATGCTTTGTCCAAAAATAATGCTACAGAAGGAATAGAAATTTAATCCCCCTACTGCTGCTTGGTGGGAGAGATTAATTAGAATTTTAAAAGATCTTTTGAAAAGAGTGTTGGGATATGCACGCCTTTATTATGAGGAAATGACAACACACAGTTTTGACAGATTGCGAGCGGATTTTCAACTCAAGACCTCTGACTTACATTTGTGAAGAGGAAACTGTAAAACCAATTTCTCCATCGATGTTTATGCAAGATATCCATGAATGCAACCTCCCTGATTTAGATGCTGTCGAGGAAAACTATTTTTGCAAGAGACTCAAGTACAGACAAGCAGTGCTTAAAGATTTAAGAAATCGTTTCAGATCCGAGTATCTAGGTGCACTCATTCAACGAAGAAATAAAAAATCAAGAAACTTTACAGTTTCTGTAGGTGAAATTGTTATGATGGGAGCAGATAACAAAAAGAGAATTATATGGCCTTTAGGTCGCATCACTGAGACCATTCCTGGTAAAGACGGACAAGTACGACTTGTTAGAGTACAAATTTCACAGCAAGAATTCCTGCGCCCGATTCAAAGGATATATCCGTTAGAGATATCATCCTCTGATCACTTGCCCGCTCCAGTGAGACCCGATGATTTGAAAAAGTTAAATGACATCTCCGAAAGTCTGGATTGTACTTCTGGCAGCGAGGTGAAATTTAGTAGGTCCAGAAGAATTAAATTGCCAGAAAGATTGAACTTGTAACCCGTAAAGATTAATTGAAAATTTTTTCATTCATGTATATATTCTTATTTTTACGTTTGAATTTCAGAATATTTGTACAGCGTTGCCATCATCTGAACCTCTTAATTGAGTTTAACTAATAGAGTTTCATGTTTTGATTATAATTCATAATCAAAAGGTGGGAGGATGTTGAAAATATATTGTTTATTTTTTTAATTACATATTACAAACTTTAAATTTCAGATGGCAACGTTAGTAATAAAATTGCATTACTATTTAGTTTTTTGTGAATGGCAACACAAATGTTCTGTTCGATTGTTTATGTTTAGAATTAATTCGGTTGAATAAAGTTCTTTTTTGATCGGTGATCTTCGAAAACATTTTATCTCTTTTATTTCAAATTGCTAGCCACCGTTGCACGAGTTTTAATTAAAACTACTTCGATTTAGAAGTGTGGGGAAAGTGATTTGGTGTCCTTATAATATTTTTGAAAGCTAAGAAAATATTATTTTAGATTTTCTTTTGGAATCTTTAACAATAATCATTCTGCAAATCGTATTTCATTAATTTTTGAACATTGAAAGCATGCGACCCCCAATTTAGTATAAAATAGATAATGTGGCCCGCAATATCATATTTGACATGCCTGTCTTAGGATAATATAAGTACTAATACTTGAAACTGTTATTTATTTGATTTATTAATTTAACTAGCTGGCATACCCGTTCTTCACACTGGTGAATTGAAAAATTAAACAATACAGATTGAAGGATAAAGAAGTTTTTAATAAGTTAATTTTACGTGAATTGCCAAATAAACAAAAAAAAAAAAGCTTTTTACATATCTCAGGTGAAAAACAACAACAAAAAAAGCATATTTGTTAAGTTTTAAATCTGTAGATCTAATAGCTAACAAAAGGATTTTTTTTTATATTTATAACACCCCGTAACTCTTGAGGATCGATTTTTGTGAGCACCTTCCTCAGCTGATCTCTACTCAGCAAAAGTAGCACATTGTTACTAATTTTGTGTAATGAACACTTAAAATATTGTAAATTTATATCAAGATATGTAATATGTTAATATTACTTTCTGTCGTACTTATTTTATGTTAAAATTGTAATATATTATCATTTTCAGATCTGGCAACTTTTTGTATATACCATTTTCAGATTTGGCGACTAATTCCATATACCAATACCATATTTGGCGACTAATTTCAGATTTAGCGACTAAAAGATTAAGGTGTAACCCCAAAAGCGAATACACTTGTGGTTATTACAAATAAAACAAAAAAAAAGAAAGAAAGAAATGTTCTTTATGTGAGAAGGGAGAGGGTGAATGCGTCAACAAATTCTTACCATAATATAAACATTTTTCTGAAAATGGAAACAAAAAAAAAAGTCTCGTGCATGTGGAAAAAAAATTTATGTTCTAACTGCTAAATATTTTTTATTTTTATATAGCAATAAGTTTAGAAGTGATGATACGAATTAAAATTATGGCCATACGTTTAAAAGGTCATAACACGATTGACACTTAATATTACCATGTTTTTATTAACTCTCTTTCTTGTATGTCTGTCAGGGTGGAATTTTGTAATTGATTTTAAACTGACTTCCCGATGAGATAGAGACTTGAAATTTGGATCATAGCTCAGAATGATGTAGTGTGAAAGACAAAGTTTATCTACTTTAAATACAGAGCGCGATAAGAGTATTTATTTTGATATAAGGATCAATTTGTTACTGCCAAACGTGAATAGAAAAAATAACAGGCATAAAACAAAAACAAAACAAAAATAACGTGCATTAAAGAGAAAAATAACGTGCATAGAAATTGTTGGGTTGAAGCGAGTGAACTATTTTTTCTGGCTTAAGAATATCTTTGTGATAAGCCCACGCGTGCTTTTCCCGCTTCCTACAGCGCACTTCTTCTACGGGGACCACACGATTTATACGCTGTGTGCTATGAACTTTCTTTATGCTGTGTGCGGTATTCATAATCATTTTATTTAATTGTCCGTAATAAACTGTGCTGTCCAGAAGAGGTCTGAAGAATTATTTTACAAAAAGAACAACAGAAATAAATTATCAATTTTTATTGTATTTATGGTTCACTATGTTGGCAATAATTGCTTACACATAAAAGATAGATATATTCTGTCGTGGGCTTTTTGTATACCTGATTAAATACGTATAACTCTAACGGTTTTTGCCGCGCACACCAGAATAGCTTGTAAATGGTAGAATTTTTTCCTACTTACTGGACATTTTTCGCTGTATTTTGAACACTTTACACAATATATTTATAAATTATAGCCTATGTGTTATTCTGATGTATAAGTTATATTATTGTAAAGCTTCATTTAAATCCATTCAGTTGTTTTTGCGTGTGTGGGGATGTTTCAGTTGAGAAAGGTTACTAAATTAAGGAAGCCAAGCTTACATCCACACATCAAGAACGAGCGGCAACTTTTTGCTATAAAATTAAACCATCTTTTTATTTTACACACGAGAAAAAACGATAGACAATAAATTCGAGGAACATCGGAAAACTGATTTTTTAATTTACACAGCATGGAAGAGTAACAAGCATCCATACTTACAAACTTTCGCGATTATAATATTAGTAAGGATAAATTAAAATAATAGTAAAATAAGCAATTTTAAAGATCATACAACTTGAAAAAAGTTCAACGGCTTTTCCTCAATAGTTCTGAAGCACACAGATGGAAAAGACAAAATTTCAAAAACACAGGAATTTAAATGTAATGTTTTGCCACAGCTACAACTGAATATTTAACCAAGTAGTTGATTGCTAATTAGCCAGACGTTAAATATTACTACATAATGAATGTGATTAAATAAAGAATGTAATAAAAAAGAATGAAGTTAAATAAAGAATGTAATAAAAAAGAATGAAGTTAAATAAAGAATGTAATAAAAAAGAATGAAATTATATAAACAAAGAATGTAATTATGACGAATAAATTATTTATTACCGACATTTTTGTCAATTTTTTTCGTTGAATTTTTTCAGCCCCCGAAAAGAAAAATGTACATTTTTTAAAAGATTAGTTTTATGTATGGAAATAAAAGAAAAAAGAGAAATTTTTAAAATTACAAAATTCTATAACTATTTTAAAGGAATCCTCTTCAGCTCATAGCAAATAACTTGAGCAATGAGAGAGCATAAAACAGGGAAATTCCGTAATCTTTCACCACTAAAAGCTACCCCCTACCCTTCCCATTTCTAAAAGGAAACATGAACAGCTGATTATCTCACGCATACGCAAAGCACTCAAAATCTTGCGAATGTTTTTTTAAAGTTTTCATTACTGTTGACGACTTAATTTTTAAGTTGAAGTTTCAAAATTTCTCACATCGGTTGGAAACAACGGTAATTTTTGAACAAAAATGTAATAAAAATACTACACAGATGGATTATCGCAAAAAAGGTAGACGAAAAATACAATTTTTTTAAATCCGTAATTTTTAAGCGATTTTTAAATTTTCGTACAAATTACGAATAATATTTGTCTACACATGGAAAAAAATTTCGCGTGATTGTCTTAATAAATGGCGAAGTTATTAAATGTTTAATTAAAATTTTGAGTATTTTTTAAAAGAATTGTAAAAAGTTTTTTTTTGCTATTTTATTTTTGTAAGTGACTGATTCTAAAAGAGAATAGTCTGATCTTTTTTAGTGTACTTTAACATTCCATTAACGCGAAAAGAAATTTATGCGGAACGATTTAGAAATCATTATCATGAAAACGCATCGCATTTGACTCATTTAAAAAAATTCGTAAAAAATACAAATATTATTATTTTGTAAAAACAAATTATACTGTATCGTGGTGAAATAAAAGATCTTTTCGATTCTATAATTATTTTTTGTCTGAGTTTGATAGAACCAATTAGACTGTTATTTTAAAAACGCGGATAAAGTTGGAATTTCCCTCCGCTGAAATATGAAATGATGCTCGGCCAAATAAACAGCACACATGGGTAAAACAGTTACGGGTTTTAAGGTTTTCAATTAATATCTTTTTAACTAATTGCAATATTGGAATAAATTATAGTCTACCTGTTATTCTGATGTATAAACTATATTATTGTTAAGTTTCATTAAAATCCATTCAGTTGTTTTTGCGTGAAAGAGTTTCAAACATCCAAACAAACTTTCGCGTTTTTAATATTATTCAAGATTCCAGACCGGAAAGCCTGGGTTCGATGCCCGATGCCACCAAATACCTTCCGAGTACACACGGAGTACGCACTCGTTAAATCAGTCGGTCCGAAAGTCTTGTGGGCGGTCGCAGCTGGAACCACGAGAGCAGGGGGCTGGAGAATATTTCCCTCCCCTCCCATTATATACCTAACTTCTGGAGGTGGAGATAGGTGGTATCGCCTTCTATCGTATATGAACCGAGACGAATCGTACTGTCACCTTCATGGGGCTCAAAGCTTAGGCTAACGATAGGCATAAAATTCTAGTCCTTAGCGGCGATGAATTTCGTGGACCTTGATCTGATGTTACTGTCAATCAGGTGGCATAAGCAACAACAACACTTCCGATATTTTCTTCATTATAAGCTATTGAACTTTAAAAAAAATCTTATTAATTTTCATAATTATTATTATTTTATACCAAACTTTTGTGAGATTCCTACATTGATATGTAGTTATATCTATATACCAAAAATATTTTTTTTGTAATTCCATAAACAGAAAAATCAGTATACAAATAAAAGCTTCTAAATACAATAGTTGGTACTTTTAATTTACGTGACTGTATTCCAGCAGCAAATAAATTTTCAAGTAATTGTATACATATATTACTATTTACCTCTTATCAGTAACATTATAGAAATAAGGAACGCAAGTGAATCAGTAAAAAGCACACTAATTTTAGTAATTTTTTTAATGCGAAATTTTATCGAGATTTTTATTTGAAACCTCTGTAATTGTAAAATTTTTTAAGTCGTTAACAATCCAATCGGTTCAGGGATAAGAGCACAGCATAATATTTTAAAAATGAATAATTATCATATTTTTATTTGTGAGGACTATTTAGCTCAACATATAAATGAATATAAGTTTTGGAATTAATGTATACACTTATTTCATATAATAATTATTGATACAAATTAAAAATATACCGTGTTCTTAGACTTTTTGAAATTTGAATGCATTCTCGGGATTACTGGGATTGACTGTTATGTTCCCGGGAGTTTCCGAAAATTCCCTGGCAGGGCCAAAGATCTTAAAATCGGAAACAACACCACAACCTCAGCATCACGGAGAGGGAGGATGTAAGATTTTATAGGATATAAAGCCTATATTATGTTATGGTTTTGTGATTCTTTGTATAATCCGACTTGGGGCCCCAAACCTAACTTAATAAGAGGGTGGGGGTTCTTTGTTACGCCAATGGAATTTATTATTATTATTATTACGAAAATTAGATGCGGTAGAAAACTAAAGACGCATACTCAAGAAAGATATGGAAGAAAAAATTGTCCGAAAAGCAATTCGAAATATTCCAAAGTGATCCTTCTTTTAATTCAATGAATCTCTAGGGCATAAAAAGATGCTCAATACTAAACCTGGTAACCCAGATTAATCACAGCTTTACTCATTCACCAATGAGAAACAAGCAATTTTTTTATTTTTTAGCATACCAAAGAGAAATGTTGGAGGTTAGAGCAACTTAACATTACATCCTCTCTTTAACGTTATGTTAAAAAGCTTCGGTAGGCGTCCAATAATGATGAATCTATCCCAAGTGAATGTATTTTTAAATCAGGATGAATTCTCGATTTTTTAAAAGTTATTCTAAATACTAATTTTCAAAAAAATTGACAAAGCAGAATAATTTTTTCTGGACAGACAAGTAAATCAAATTAGTTTCTCATTGTTGCAACTTTCAAGGCAAATTTATGAAAAATTTCATATTTGTATAAATTTTCGATGCTACGAAAAGATTTCATTAATTTAAATACATTTAGATGATATTAAAATGAAGTCTTAAAAGTGTTTATAAATTTACGCACAGAAATAAAAGGGTTGAGTGATTAATAACTGAACATGATGGACAAATTGTATTTTAATATAACATTAAACTATAACATTAAAAACATTATTGAACTATATTAAATTGTCGCACAGAGGATCGGATTTTTCGCATCATTTTTAATGTTTAATTAAAAAAATTAATTGAATTATTAAGCATTGCTTCCAATGTACGACTATTTATTGTATCAATGAAATTAGTAATAAAAGGATGTGAAGGATACATTCATGACATAAATTGTATTATATTATATATAAGTTAAGATTTTTTGTACATATTTATTAGTATTTTAAAAAATAAGCTGTATTGAATATACAGATGTGTTTATGTATATTTTCCATTTCATCGGATAACCATCAGAAAAGTGTTTTTTTATTAGTAAGATTAATAATTTATAAGGCACTTGTGTGAGCCCACTGTCACAATAATGCCAACGTTTTTCAAAAAGTTTGAGGTTTGTGTTGGAAATAGTGAAATAATTGTACTGTTTTGTCATCTTAATACCAGACAAAAAAAAAACTAAACTTAACTTTAATGAAAGTGTATTTGATTGCAATAAAGTATTTTACTCTTTAATACTTTATCAAAGTTTAATAAATTCATAAAATACTTTTCAAATTAGCACAAATACAGGGTCAAACATTGTGGTACTTAGGTAACAGAAAAGTATTAAAATAATTGTTGAAATTCTTTTATCTGTTTGAAGCAATGATATAATTATAGAAGGTCTTTTTTCCCCTCTAAAATGCATATATCCTGTGTTAAATATTGCTAGAATTAGAAAAATGAATAATGGTGCAGTGATAAAGATGTGAAACAAAAAAAAAAATTGCCAAATGCCAGTTATGATTTATTAATACTTGTAAACCTACCTCAAAACTAACCTTTTTTCTTCATTGTTGGAAAGAAATAAAAATTTCATGCCTTTTCAATAAAAGAATTTAAGAAAGGAATCTGGAATTGAGATTATTACCTTATTTTGTGTTTAATTTGGCAGAAAAAAATTCAACCATTGCCTATGACACCCCAAAGTGGAACAGTACTGAATAGGTAGAAAATGGTACTTTTGAATGCTTGTATAGTTTTGAACTAAATAGATCAAATGCAAGTATTTTTAACTCATTATGAATTTTTAATAAGTATTTAAATGTATTATAGCGGACTGTATAAAAGGATATAATGCTGATGTTTGTGATTTGATCTTTTTTTAGAACAAAGAATGGAATATAATTTTTCAAGTATTGAGGAAGCACAGAGAGTACTTGGGTATGATGGAACATTTCCTGGAGAGATCTTCAGTTTGACATTTTTTGTTCCATTATGTTCACTTTTGATTTGGCTTATTGCTGGAATTACTCATTTGTCTAACAGGTAATTGAATTTTCTTAAAGTTTTTGAAAGTTCTGCTTTTATTTTGCAATAATTTAGTTCATTATTGATAATATGGAAATTTTGTACAGATAGAATAATTGATATCTCACATTGCACTAATGTAAAAATCTTTTGAGATTTTTTTTTGTTGCTTTGTGTCTTTATTAAGTTTTAAAAAGAATTATTTGACATATACTTCTGAATAGTTTTTTTTATCAAATAATTTGTTAATTTTGCCAAGGTACTCTAAGGTCAAAATATTGGCTTTATTTAGAAATAAAATAACTGCCCAGACAATATAGTAGTTAGCGATGCTAACTGCTGTGCTGTAAGGCTTGAATTTGAATTCTGGAAAAGGTATGGATGGTTGTGAATGAAAAGAACCTGTGTGTCATATGGGTACTGTAAATATTCATGGAGCTGCAAGTCTTGAGTGGTTGGTGGAGGGGGAGAGAGGTGGGGATCCCCCTGACCACTCCTCAGGGTGTTCTCTTTCAATATTGGGGGGGGGGGGGGCTATGGAGCCAAAACATTCTGTGGCTTATATGATGCCCAAAGGACAGATGTAAAACAAGCCCTCGGCCTTGATCTGACACTGCCAATTGAATGGCATTAGAAACTACAACAGAAACAAAATGAAATATACATAAAATTTGGTTGCATTTTCTTGGGTTATTAAAATAGGTTATTATAAAGCAATTTTCAATTATAAAGAATAAAATGTTTGAGTAACTTAAGTGAGAAAGAAATGCAAGCATACACACACATAGACATAGAATATTGATTTATATATATTCAAAATTAAATTTTTATATTCTGTTTATAGTTGTTCTGCAGGTTGTTTGTATATATTGCATTGAATTCTTTTAAAAAAATTCTAATAAATACATTTTGTTATTTTTCAAGAAACAAATTAAGTGAAACTATCAGTCAGTAAATATATATTCATAACTTAAATCAGCGGTATTAATGTATTTTTCAGACTTGAAACTAGTATCCTTTCTAATATACCCACTTAATCTTTAGATTACGATATATTTTTTTGTAATGAAATGGATTGAATAAGAATAATTAGTTGTTTACTCTTGAAGAAAACAAAATAAGTTGTAAATAGTTTTTAAAAATATCTCTTGTGTTGTTTGTTGTATTATACATGCTTGAATTTTAATGATTATCTTTCTCATAAGTAGTTTTCTTTATTTTAGATCAGTCCAATTCTTAGAATTATGTGTGTTAAACGTTATCCTTCTACTTGCACTAACTTTATTGGAAGAAAAACTTCAACTTGTGCTCATAGGACTTGGAATCCTAGTCTCTATATTATTTTATGTTTTTGTTGTGAAATATTTCTTTAAAAAATCGAAATATGTATTGAAGTAAGTAATCATACTTTTAAATTAATTTTATTTTAGTTAGTTATTTTTTTTAATAAATTTATTTTTTATCAAAAAATATTTCATTTCTACTGAAAGCATATGTATGAATAATTGTGGTATGTATCTAAAATTTATGTAGAATTCATATAAAAAAATTAAAATGTTATGTATCTAAAATTTACTTAAAATTCATGTTGTAATTTTTAAGTGTGTTTATTTGAAATCCATACAATTTTCTATTCAAATGAAGTATATTAGTAAGAATTTTTGTAGTAAGGAAACAAAAAAATCTACATGAACTACATCTCTGAGTGTGTGTTTAGAACATCCCTTATCTAAAAATTACCATGTAAAAATTGTTAAAATTGACCTAATTATTTTAAACAAATAATAAGGTACATAATGGCCATTAAAATAACATATTAAGAAATTTATTTAATTTAATGCTGTTAGTAATTTATAATCATTTATAAAAATGATCATTTTTCTCAGCACTGTATAAAATCAAAGTATTCTTACAAAGATTCTTAAATTATGATCGAGAGATAAATTCATAAAATCCTAAAAATAACCCTCTCCCATTTTTTTTAAGAACAAAAATGCTTCTGTACCTAGAAAATTTTTTAAATAAGAAAATGATGAGGGCTAATAGTTATGTATTTTTTATAACTTTGATGCCATTATCAGAATTTTCTACATCAGGTACTTTTGATTGGCTCCACATAATTTTGAGTTGAGACTGTTCCGGCATGCGTGTGTGAATACGCATTTGTTCTTCAATCTTCTCTGCATCCAGACCATGTGATGGAAGAAATAATGGCTTCCACTGATCACGTCCACGAGCTTCTCCTACACGAAAACTAGTACTAGCAGATAGCCATGAAGGAAACATAGTGAAAAGCCGCGTAATAAGCTGAAAAAAAAAATAATGTACAACTGTGAAATGATTATTTGCTGTAATGCTATTTTTGTGTACGATTTTCCCCTGTTTAATTAACAAAGGTTAATTCCATTTTAGATTGCTCTTCTTTTATAGTAGGCATTTGTGGGCCAAAAAGGCTTTGCAGGCCAAAATTGGCCCATGGGCCTTAGGTTGTGCATCCCTGCTGTATGGATGATTGTTTTTACTAACATTCTATTTCTTCTTAATCTTTTAAATTACACCTTTTTTTGTGTCTTAATCTGAAATGTTGCTCAAAATAACTTTGAAATGGCTTGTTGCTTCAAAGGTTCTTGATGTGTGTGATTGATATTTTGGTGCATCTTGTGATGCTTACATATTAATGTCACCACAGGCAAATTTGCATCATGCAAATCCCACCATTTTCCACCAAATTTGGACTGATTGTTTTTTTTTCTGAACACTTTAGACTTTTTATTGTTTTGATATGGCACAATTTGCATGGTGTCAATTTTGCTGTGGTGACGCTAATATGTAAGTATCCATCTTCTTTTAACTCATTATCTGGTACCTTTTTACTTAGAACATCCTCAACAATATTTCCCCCTCTTCATGTCTCTAACTATTGATATTTTTAATTATTATGGATATCACTCATAATGAAACATATCTTTATGATGTTTAAAATTCGAACTATACAAAATGTTAAAATGTACAGCTAATTTCACTGATTAAGAGGTCTTGAAAACAATTTGTCATAAAAAAATTGTGCCTAGTGCATTTTTTAGAACAGATTATTCATTTGCATATAAAATTGGAAGAAAAAAAGTATCAGTGTCTGCTCTTAACAGGTAGTTGTAGTGTCATATAAATATAAGATCAACTGAACATGAGATAAGATGAAAAGTAAGAATATTAAAATGTCACAATATCAGTGATATCCCAAATGACTGCTTATTGAAGGAGCCATTATAAAACTGTATGTTAAGTAAACTCATTTGTATCACTGAACCACACATCAATAGAGTCCAACTGTATTATAATGTAAACATTGTACTATAATGTACAAAATGAAAAATAGAATTTTGTTAAAACCCAAGTTTTGTTTATCTGATGTATTATTACGTAGATCAGGGTTCGAGAATTTTATGCTCTCAGTCTGAAAGAGCAAGACAGTTTTTCAGGAGCAATGAAAATTTATTGTAGAAAATCAATCATTGAAATACATGATGCAGCACTAGAATTTACTTAATAAATCTCAGAATTTCTTCACAGCACTCAGACACAACTATCAGTGTCTAGAAATACAAATATGTAACGTGTTTGCAAGCAATCACTCAAACAAAGCAACTCTTACAGCTCAAGACGATACTCAATTTCGGTGGGTAATTCCCTATTTATAAACCACACAAATCTTTCGAGAAAAGATCCACTTATGTCATAGATTGTGATAGTAATTCTTTTCTCCAGTAATTTCCAGAAGCATCCATATGGTCGCCAAAACTGATGCCAACTTGGTTATTTTGCCAAGTTTCCATTGAATTGCCATTTTGTGTAAGAAACAGCATTAATTGCAAATATTACAATTTTACCATAAAATAAATACAACAGCAAGTAATATTAACGTATTACACATCCAGATATAAATTATTTACTCTATTTTAAGCATTCATTACACAAAATTTTCAACAATATGATTCACTAAAAAATTGAAACAATTAAAGATCTCCTTTGAAAGATGCATTTTTAAAACTTTGTGACTTTTATTTGAAAGTAGACAGATAATTATAAAATTTAACACTATCAAATACATTTAAAATATACAAAATCCCTTGAAATAGTTTATAATAATTAAAATATCCCAAGAAAGCATTTTATATCATCAATTCAATATGTAGATTAACAACAATAACAAAAAGCCTCTTACAAAGGAGAATTTCTAAATGTACTTTTAAGTGAATAGTTTTATATTTGATTCATTTCTCTTTCCGTTACAAATTATTTTAATTTGCAGAGATATAAGTTTACCAGAAAGAAATGTCAATAGAGATTTCATTGGAGGCTACAGAGGACATTTGCTATTGGCTACTGCCATAAGCATTTTAGCTGTTGACTTCAATTTCTTTCCTTCACGATTTGCAAAAACTGAAACCTATGGTTGGTCAATGATGGATGCTGGTGTGGGATCTTTTATACTTCTCCATGGTTTATGCTCATCTCATGGAAAAACTTTCGTTGTAAAGCATAGGTAAAGTTTAATTTATCATAAAAACCTTTTTTTTTGGAAAAAAATGACATGAAAGCAATTATTAGCTTCTGGTTTTCACTCATTGTTTATATGTGATATTAATATTTTTTTAAACCTATGACATGAAATTTTTTATCAAATGTATGCAAAAGTTCTGCTTATTTTTGGAGATGTAGATTTCCAATAGGGTTTGCAGCCCAAAATCCTGGTGGTTTTTTCAAATTTTGGGATCTGGGATTGAAATAACTAATCTTGGATTTAATTTTTTTTATATATTGAAATTTTTTAAAGTATTGGGAATCTGGTATTATGTTTAATGTATCTTATTTATTTCTTTTGGTATATGCTTAATGTTAGTATTCTTACGTGTTAAACCCTGAATGGTTCAAGGAGAGTGTGTATGTTAAACAGTGAAATTAGATATTTTTTATCTTATTTTCTTCTGTAACTTTCTCCCCATCACAAGTGCTGTTGGAAAATGGACATTTTTCTCACTCTTAGATATTCAGTGCCAGCTAACTTGGACAGAGGCATTTAGAATTTTGGAAGATATCTAGTAGGGTTTTCAGCCCAGGGATCCTGAAATTGCGAAAAGCCCGGGATCCCGGTGTTTTATCCAATCCCGAAATTCCGGGATTAAAATAACTAATTCTGAGATTTAATTTTTGTCCGAATCATAGTTAAAGTTTTTCTGAATTATATCTGAATTTTTTCGCATGAAAATTTTCTAAGAATTTAATTTTTCTAAATTTTATATTCTGTTCATGAAAAATGAACGTAGAATTTTTTTGCACAATTATAAGTGCTATATGTAAAAGAAAAAATATATGCACAGTATGGGAGAACATCGCAAAGATCTAAGTGGCTCACATTGTAATGCTTACACAATAATATAAGCAGCATCTCAATAATAGATTTTGTCATAGTTCCTTCTTCAATTAAATGCCGTTAATTAATAGCGGACCTGCTTGAAAGACTTGAGACACTTCAAATTCCATTGCATTACTAACAGCTCATGCATCTGGATCTTCAATTTCAATTGAGGTAACATAATTCAAATTCTGATACAATAACTGGATCAATTTATTTAGAAAAACCATTAAGTGTAGCAAAAAACTAAATAAAGTTATCAAAGAGGTATATTCACCAATGCAGTCTATTAGATTTAAGACACCACACTCATCAAAAATTCAAAAAGAAAAAATCTCTTTTTTGAAAATGAAGGGAGACATGGGGTGACTACCTGAAAAGAAAATACTCCTATTTAATGACGATAATGCCTACTAGTAGAAGAGTTTGAACATGGCATTTTCTTCAACAGGACAATTTGTAACAAAAAATACGAAGCCGTTAAGGATGAAATGCTGTAGGAGTTGTGTTTTTATAAGCTTATTTAACTAACAGCTCATGCATCTGGATCTTCAATTTCAATTGAGGTAACACTTGAAATTAATTCAAATTCTGATACAATAACTGGATCAATTTATTTAGAAAAACCATTAAGTGTAGCAAAAACCATTGCATTACTAACAGCTCATGCATCTGATCTTCAATTTCAATTGAGGTAACACTTGAAATTAATTCAAATTCTGATACAATAACTGGATCAATTTATTTAAAAAACCATTAAGTGTAGCAAAAAACTAAATAAAGTTATCAAAGAGGTATATTCACCAATGCAGTCTATTAGATTTAAGACACACTCATCAAAAATTCAAAAAGAAAAATCTCTTTTTTGAAAATGAAGGGAGACATGGGGTGACTACCTGAAAAGAAAATACTCCTATTTAATGACGATAATGCCTACTAGTAGAGAGTTTGAACATGCATTTTCTTCAACAGGACAATTTGTAACAAAAATACGAAGCCGTTTTAAGGATGAAATGCTGTAGGAGTTGTGTTTTTATAAGCTTATTTACAAAACACTAGAAGTGAAGAAATGCTTTTTTTTTTAAGATTTCATTATGTACTATTTTTATTTGTTTTTATGATGAATTAATTTTTTTATTTGTTTCATTAAAACAATATTAAATCAATTTTTAATTATATTTTTAGTTTTATTATTCATTTTCACTATGCTACTATGTAAGTATTTTTAATAAATAGTCCAATCGTAATCCAGGATTTGGAAATGTAATCCCAAAATCTCGGATTGAAAATATGACTCGGGATTGCAAACTCTAATTTCAGTTGAACTGATTTTGTCATGATCAGAATCATTGGCCAATAAAACAAGTGAATACCAAGGTATAGATATATGGTATTCTGATTTTTTCTCAGCATTTGTAAAAGCATCAAAATTGAGTAGCATGAAAGTGATGAAGCACATGAGACATTGTTCCTTGTGCAAGTTGACAAAGGCAGTATTACAGCCATAGCATTTAGGCTATAGATAGGATGCAATTAAGGATGGGCATGTTGTTAATGATTTTTGAAATTCAGGAAAATAACAAGAGCTGTCAAAATTAAGAAGGTGCAATGTTTTCACTCAAGGAAAAAACAGACTTTTGATTAAACTATAAAATATTTTTTTTATCGTATGCCCGTCTTTGGCATCTCTGCCATTAGTCAATGAGCAATCCAATAAAATGGTGATGAAACATAAAAAGAATTAAAATTTGTCTCTGTAGAGTTGTTCACAAAAAACTTTAAAACAATAGGGCAAACCCACCAAAAATATAGACAGCTACCGTCCAATCTCTCTTACAAATATAATGTGTAAGTTAATTGAAGAATGATTGTTAACAGATTACTGTATGTTCTAGACTATAAAATATAGAGGTAGTTATGCTAAATTCATAGAAGCATTCAACATTCACGATACATGCATTCACTATATTGAAAAATTCTGGAAGTATTAGGTTTCACCAGAAAGTAGGATTTCTCCATATCAGTGGAATCAATAAATTTCTCTCTATTTGTATTTTCTTGCTTTCCAGATGCAATAAAGAAGGTATTCATAAAACAAATTGTGACAAGAGATGAGAAGTGGGTTATGTACTTTAACATAAAGTATTGATAAATTGTATGTTTACCTTCTGAACCAACTACACCAATGTCGAAATCAGAACTTCAGTGGAAGAAGGTTTGTTTAGTGTGTGGTGGATGGTCAGAGAATAATTTGCTTGGAGGTCCTGCTGCATTATCAACTATCTTTAGTAAGGCTGTGATCTACAGAGTTGCAAAAGGTTTAATGTTGTTATTCAAACAATATTATCTGTCATGATAATGCAAGATCACATGCTGTTGTCATCATTTATTAGAAAAAAAAATCAATATTAACTTAAGAGTATGCTCTTTCACATTCTCTATCCTTGGTGCCTACCCATTCTTACCTGTTTCATTCACTAACTAACTGTTTTAGCAAAACTTTCATGATTTGAAAACAACCTCTTTTCTTCTTTCTACTCCTAACCTCAGGACTTTAAAAGTACAAAAGGTCATAGATAGCAGCTGGTGAATCTGCACTATCTTTGGTTATATATCTATACATTTTGTGTTATTATACTTCATCATCTCAAAAAACTTATGATTACTTGGTAATAAATAAAAAATGGCTAGTAAAAAAAAAATGCAATACTATATAGCTTAAAAAGCTGTCTAATAAATTAATTAGTGATATGTTGCATGTGTAATATTTGAAAATGTATTTTAATGTTTGTTTTCATGCTAATTCTGTGTTTCTTTTTTTTAACTATCAAAAATTCTCTGATAGAAAAAATCCTAGTCTCTTTTTTTAAACTAATGATAGTTAAATATGCTGATTTCATATTCTCTGAAGAACAGTGAATGAGAATTTGTATTACAGTAATTGTAATTTGTCTGCAGAATTTTTATCATATTCTTCTACCCTTGTTGTGTCTGTTAAATGTTTCATACAGTTCTTGTTTTAATTGCTTATAGAATAACTGTAGTATTAATAATTGTAAATAGTTACTGTAATGATATTTTTTAATATTGTAATGAAATAATTTGTTAAAAAAAAACTTTACAAAAAATCTGTTTTTTTTTTTTTTTTTTAGTTTAAGAAAGTGCTTCTTATCTTCTTTTCCTCTTTTTTTGTTGGGATTCATTCGACTTGCGGCTACAACAGCAGTGGGTTATCATAAAGTTGTTCCGGAATATGGAGTGCATTGGAATTTCTTTTCACATTAGCTTGAAGTTTATTAAAATAAAAAAAATGTAAATCAAATTTAAAACAATTATTGTTTTTTTTATCAACTTAAATTGTATTTTTGGTTCTAAAAGAACTATTAGTTTCTTGAAAGATTACTAATGAAACAATTTATTCTGAATGAATATTGAACTTTGAAATGGGCTGTTATACTATAATTGAAATAAAATAAAATGATGAATGGTTGAGAAAAGTTAATTAAAAGTACTTATGAATTTATTCGTAGTATTATTGTAAATAGATTTAAAAAAAATCTAGCTTAAAGAGATTTTATAAATATATAATTAATTTGTATCAATTAATTTAATAATTCAAATTTTACTCTTATAATTAATAAAAGAGACCTGAAATTAAATGAAAAATCTTAATAGAAAATTTTTATATGGTTTCATTAAATGAAAAATTTTTTAGTAGATTTCTTTAAAGTATTTAAGCTGTAGTTGATTTCAAAATATTATTGTATATTAAAAGAAAGCCTGTCTACTTTATTACTTTCATGCTTAACACTTTTTAAAGATACGGAACACTTTTCAAAAATTTATTTTTATTTTCATAAAATTTAATTCTAAATATTATATTGTAGGTGATATGCTATAGTGTTCTGTGCAAGGTTCGACTCCCATCTGGTTTACTGGCTGCTTTAACTGTATTGATTCATCAACTATTGCTGTCTAAAGCTGGCTTGGCAGATTTGGTGATTTCTGAATCACGAGGAAACTTTTTTGAAGCAAACAAGGAAGGCATCTGTTCTCTCTTGGGTTTCGTTACTCTTTATTTTTGTGGTGTGCAACTCGGGCATATTGTTTTGGAAGCAAGGGTAAAGTATTCTTGTGTAATAGAGATTCATCTTTTCAAAAACTTTAGTTACCACGTAAAACTGATTTTAAATTCATAAACACTACATATTATTAAAAAAAATAATTATTCATTCTTTTTGTAAATTATTATCTATTTGTTTTATATATCTTACCCATTAAAAAGAAATCTGCAAGGAAAAAAAACATTGTCCAGGAATACACTGCATTTTTGCTTTAAAAAATAATTTTATATTAAAATTAAGGAATTTTTTTTAAAGACATTTTCTAATTTTAAACCCACAAGTGATTTTAAACATACATTACTTTATGACCGGTAATTTTAAGCATACACTACCACATGCATCTTTATAAATTTAATTACTAATAAAATCTATTAATTTTGAGTTTTTTGAAAAAGTACGGCAATTTCATTGCTCTAAGTACGTTAAGCACCTGGTAAAACTAGTGTAAGGTCATTGATCACCTTATAAAATGAACTAATTGAGAGAATAATTTGAAAAATATCTTAAAAATCGGGAGAAAAATAATTGAATCACAAAGGAAAAAGTTTGTTAAATAGAAAATGCACTTTGTTATTTGGAGGTTATTTTATGAAGAAAATAGTAAAATTCCTTCCAGGAAAAAGTTTGCAAAAAATAGAAATTCGCAAAATAGAGTTTCGTTATATGGAAGTTCGACTATAATTATTTTGATATCTTTGTATATTCTTCCACTATCTTGTTCAACTTCTATCTCATTATAAATGATATAAATTAGATTTATGATTTCAAATGTAGTTTTTAGTGTCCGTATTATGTTTAAGAATACTGTATGGAGCATCGTTCAAGTTGGGTTCTAATCTCCATTCTTTCCTTTTTTGATGATAGTAATAACTTATTCCATTGCTCAGTTATAAAAAGATGCATTAAATATGGAAGAGAATTTCATTCAGAATTAGAACTAAGCAACTGTGTGTAAGATAAATTGCATTGAAGTTAAAAAAGGTACAAAAGATGGTTTTTGTGATCAGGGAAATAAGTAGGGCAAAGCCTTAACTATTTGTATGAAACAAAGAAGTTAAAAAATTTTGACAAAAGTTAATGAGAATGTGGAAATGATAGAAGCATCTGTGATTGGCTGACAGAAATTATTAACGAAAATGTTTATGTTTTGGAGGGTAAAACAATCAGTCAAAGAGAAGGCAGCAGAATAAACAAGTCAATCTGTTATCCTAAAAAATTAAAAGAAACTTTTGAAAATAAAATGTAAAAGCCAGATTGGACTAATGTATTTTAGAATTTGAGAAATCTGAGATATATAGGCTATATCTATCTACTTGAGTAATAGATGGATTTTTAGAATTATATTATTAAACAATTTTAATGTATTTTTACAAATTGTTTGTCTGATTGTATGGATTTTGCTTGCTGTTCTGAGATGTAAATTTTCAATGAATCAGCAAGCCTTGAGGATTTGTCTTAAAATAATGCTTGGAGAGTTATTGAATAAATTTAAGCTTTTCTTTTCTGCATGTTCCCTGATCAGGAGGGCTTAGGTCAGAACAGGTTTTAGGATCATTATGAATAGTACTTAAATTAGCAAAGCAGAACAGTTATATATATTTTTTAGTGTCCAACATAATGTAAAATCATGACATAATGACAAAGATGGTACTATTCCCTTAGCATATTTCTTCCCAAATTTTCTTTTTAGCTGTGGTAGCCTTGTGGTCAAGGTAATGTACTCGTGGCCAGCATGTCATAAGTTCGAGCTCTGTTCAAGTACCCTGGAAGACCCGCCATGTAGGGGAGTGATGCATGTTAAATCTGTCAAGAGCTCAAACATCCTTCCATTGGTGTGGAAGTTAGGAGAGGGAGGTGCAGCTCAGTTGTCGTCCTTGTCACTTGACCATGGTTCAAAATTATGAGGTCCGTCGCTAAAAGCCCTCAAGTAGCTGAATAGTGCAACATTAATATTCACTTGTTGTTGTGTTGTTGTTTCTAATGCCACCTGTCTGACGGTGTCAGATCAAGGCCCACGAAATTCATCGTGGTAAGGGGCTAGGTGTACGCCTGTTAGCTTTGAGCACCATGCAGGTGACAGTAGGATGTTCACTTATTCACCCAAAACTTTCTTATGGCTGCAGTAGTCAAGGGGTTGTAGCCATGAACTTGTGACCAACATTGTATTTGTTGAATCATGGGTATGAATCCTAGTGCCATTAAAAAACCACCATGTAGAGTGGTTTATGTACATTAACTCAAGTTCAAAGGCTTCATACTGGTGTGAAAATTTGGAAAGTGGAGTGCCAGCTCAAGTGTCATCCTCATCAGTTAACCAAGATTCTAATTTGCAAAAACCATCATCAATAGCTCTGGAGTAGCTCCAAAGTACGACATTAATAAAGAAAGTCAATCTAAAGCATTCACACGTTAAAGTATGACATTTTTAATGTATAGCATCTCTTTTATTTTTGACCGTTGCCTTTATTAAATCTCAAATTGGTAATTGTCTGAATATTAAATCATAGCTTTATGTAGAGATACCTATGAACAAATTTTTTAAAAATAAATTTTAGTAAGAATACTTTTACAAATTTTATACTGATGTAATTCTGTTTAATAAAACAATTTTATTACATTATTTTGAAGCTAAACATGTTGACTTGGATTTGTGAAATCTTCTTAAATATATCATTTGGTAGATCAGACAATATAAAAAAAGTTTTATAAAAGTACTTATCTATAAAAAATTATTATGAAACATTATAAACATACTTATTAGTTATTATTGCACAAAATTTATTCAACTTTATATTTTTATAGGCGTAAAGTTAGTGACTATATGTGGCTTCTTGCAAAGCTAATTGTGATTGGAGCCTTTGCCTGGACTTTGATGTACCCTTTTCATGAAGAGGTTCAGCCTGTTTCCAGAAGAATGGCAAACTTACCTTACTGCATTTGGGTGGTATGCAAATTTCATGTTATTTAGTTTAATTTTATATTTTTGATTTATTTTCAATAAAGTTCACCTTCATTTCTTGGATTTAGTAAATATGTTTAGAAATAATGCATTGCATTATTTATACAAAAAAAAAAATCCTCGAAGCAGTAATTCAAAAATGAAATCAGCTAATGAGTATGAGATAATATTGCATTTCACTTTATGATGTGGCTAGTATGTGAGTTTCATGAAGGCTTGATTTAGATAAAAGATTTAGACCCCTCATCCAAGGACTGCAATTTTTTGTTTATTTTTCCCATTTCTGGTTGTGTTATTGTTTCCATCTAGTAGAGATTCACTTCTGTTATATTTCTCAAGGTTAGAGTTTGTAAGTAAGTGATTGAAATTTAATTCTTACCATTTGTTAGAATCTATTCTTAGATATTTGGAAGTTAGGTTGGGGGTTCGACCCTGGCCCAAGCCAGTGGATTTTCATGGTGCAAAAAATCAACAGTGGCCATGTCATATATTATATGGCATATAAAAGATCCCAAAAGTGTCTGTCTGGTTTGGGTGCTCTCAGAAAAATTAAAGTCCTAGTACAGGTACACATTGTTAGAGATCAGGTGCCTCCCTCTAGGGAGGAAACTGGGCATCAAAATTATCTATGGCAATTGGTATTCACCTTTATGGTGCAGCACTAAAAAGAGATAACTTCCAGGAATGTACTAGGTCTGCAATGGTAAAAAACCAATCCACAGTCCATTAAAAATAAAAATATATATATTTGGAAGTTAAGCAAAGGAACAATTTGTAAGTAGTATTATAAATAGCTGTTTATGAAAATTCTTGTTAAAAAAAGGCATATGCAATAAATGAAAAATTCCCTTACCTGCATGCTTTGGTCAGTTTTAATTTATATTTTTACATTACAATACATGCTGCTATTGGACAATATTTGATCAAAAACAAATGATGAACAAATTAAATATTTGGTCAAAAAGGGGAAAAAAAAATTAAGACATTTTATTTTTATCAGATTATTATAAAAGTTATTTAATAATTTGTAGCACTGAAGAGTTTTGTACTAATTTACTGGTTTCTTTTTTAAAAAATATCCAGCTATTTTAAATAATTTTTTCAATAACTTTATTCATTATATGCAAAAAAAAAAAGGACTCAATATGAAGCTTTAAAGTAATTTATTTCATTTCAAAAATATGTTTCAGCTCCATAAAAGGAAAATCAAATTTATCATTACTTTCTGTTACTTTAATGTTTTTTTATTGTACTGCATTATATAATTTTTATTTGTGTTTTCTAACTTCGATTTTAAGGTATATTGAAAATAATTTATAATAAGTGTATCGAATAAAATACTTATCTTTATCCATAAAAAATTAATTTTAAATCCTCAAAGTAATTGAACAATATGTCATAACTCATTTTTTCATGTTATATTTTAAATATTTCCAATTTAAATTTGTTTTTGAACAATTTTTTTAGGTTGCTCTTACTAGTTTACAGTTGGCAGTTCACCTATGTCAAGAAATCATCATGACAATTTTAAGTAAAGTACTTAAAAATAATTGTGAATTCCTGTTATGGAAAGCCATTAATTATAATGGTCTATTTTATTTTCTGCTAGCCAATCTATTGACAGGATTGGTTAATATTTCAATGAATACAGATGAATCATCAAATTTAAAATCATTTATAATTTTAGTATTATATTTAACAATTCTTACTGTATCATCTGTAGTTAATATAAAATTTAACATTCAACTGAAATTTTGGTAAATATTTTATTTTTTTGTGAAATTACAGTAAAAATTTGAGAAAATATTATTAAAATAAAAACATTAAATCACACAAAATTATATTTGAAAACATCTAATGTTATAATTGGATAAATTTAACCACTTTTTTGTCGTTCTTAAAAAGGTTGGTTTGGGTTAGATTTGTACGTATGTCTATTGCCAGAGTAATTCTTGATTATTTAATTTAATTAACTATATAAGATAATTTATTATTGTTTAAAAATATAGTTTAGTATTATTCAAATTGTTAAGAATTTAAATAAATTGACATTCCATGACATTTTTCTTTCAATTTACACTATTAGTTCTTTTTATGTGATTCATTGTAACATATTTTGAATGTCTCCAATAGAGATAAACATTGCTTGATTTTCTCTCCTCTCTAGGCATAAAGTTTATTGAAAGAAATTTGCAAATGTTGTTTTACTGTTCTTGTAAAATTATTAGAAGGTCAAAAAACTGTACTGCTTTGAAAACTTTTTACTGAAAAAGTCACTTTTATGTGTTATGTTACACGAAACAATGCCATCATAGAATCTAAAAACCACTTGCGAGACTGACATTTGGTCTGTAGATTACTGGTTTGACATTCCTACTATAATAGTAGTTAATGAAACTGTAATATTTTGTTAGTGAAATTTAAATTAAAAATAACTGCGGCTTAAAAATAATTCAATTTTATAATAAAAATGTTATTGATGTTTCATTTAAATGATGAATAGATTTTTATAATGATGAATCATATATCACTTTTATATTAATAGAAATTCATTTTTAAAGAAAGTGAATGAAAACAGACATTATCATTTAAAAAAAATCATGCTCATATTTTAATACGACTGTTTTATAAAATAAGACTCATATTACATTTTATGAGATAAATGTTTATAATTTTTTTTTAATTTGCAGATGAAAAAAGAAATCTATAAGATTAATAAGATATTTCTATTACTATCTACAGATAATAGAAGCAATCTTTTCTAATCCTTTTTGTATTGAGTTTTACACTACATGCCATCCAACAAATAATATTTGTCAATACCAAAAACTGATTTTATAACTATTATTGTTAAAGCAGAATTTCCTTTTTTTAAAAAAACTACTTTTTAATAAATGTTTACTATTTATATAAATATTAATATTTATTTCAAATGACAACATAAAGGTAATGATTTTTTTTCATCAGTTGAGTATTTTTTTAAAGAATTAGGTTTAAATCATTATTTGAATGTTTCTTTAAAATAACATATTAAAAAGAAATGTGTACATGAATCCATCAAAACCCAGTGAGACTTTTGACAAATGAAAGATAATCAGAAAGCTTTTAAAAATTTCTGTAGTAATAATTTAAAATTTTATGCTGCACATTAATTCTGCAAATCATGGCACTTGCTAAGTGCATAAAATCGGTACAATATAAAAAAAAATTCCAAAATAGAATTAAAAATTGTAAAATTTAAAGAAAAATATTTTTAAAAAAATGACTATAGTTTATATTGTTTAAAGAATTATTATAGATTTTAAAGTTAACACCTTAAAGTATTTGGGAATTGTTAAATTCTAGTTGTTGGTTGTAAATTATTGTTGGTTATAAAAAACTAATTTTCAATAAAAGTATTGAGAAAATAATAAATTTTTCCCCATAAGATAATATGAAAATTAACATATTAAAAATGGTAAAGGTGCTTCACTTTTCATAATTCATTTTCTGATAAATATTGAAATGCATGTGTTAATTTATTACTGTATATTTGTAGCTAATTTTAATCTTTAAAATTTTTTATACATCAATAGTTGGCAACTTGTAAATGATTTCATTTTCCTCGTAAATAAAATATTTTAAAGTTTCTTCATAATGGTATGTGTATTAGCTCAATGCAATTGAAAATGATTAATCAATGAAATGCTCTTTACCGCAATAATAAAATATATATTGTTAAAATGAAATTTTATGATCTTGTGTAAATGTGGATTACAAATTTTTTGTGTACTGTACATAATTATAATTTGTACCTTTGGTTATATTTATATTATTTTTAAAAAATTATCTTGTATTTATAAATATTGTTGAAAAGCAATTTCTATGTGAAAAAAATTGATAATATGTTGTGTATATATTTAATGACCTGGTGCAATTTTCAGTTACTTTAATATTTGACTGTGATAAATATATTCATAGATTATTATTAAAAATAATTCATTCCATTTCTTCATTATTTCTTATTCTGAAATCTATTACCAATGTTTTTAAATATACATTATTTATGTTGAAAAGATCAGATTTTATATTTTCTCTCTATTGTAACAAATTGAAGTACTTAATTTCATATTTATTACTGAGCTTTATCTAAAGGGTTTAAGAAAGCCTTAACTTTCAAACCTACATTTCACAGGTTAATTCTGTTTTTCTAGTCAAGACAGAAGTTGTTAATATTTATTATTATGTACATATGAAATGCATAATTGTTTTGATTATTAAATATATTTAAAAATTAAATATGCATGGTATTTATTTATTTTTTAATGTATTAATTTCAAATTTTTACTTGAAAAGGACAACATATAAGAAATTTTCAGTTGTAAAAAAAAAAAACATAGCTAAAAGTTGCATAAAGATATATTCCTGTGTCATATATTTTATACAAAATATAAATTACATGATTAAGTAATAGCTATTTAATAACCTCTATGTTCTGTGGTTTACTTTTTTATTTAATTTTGTAAAAATTAAATTACGTAATAACTTTTTAAAAATTCATAAAAGGTCTCACTGATAATTTCAAAGATAAATTCCATTAAATGAGAAAGTTGTAAATTTTACTTTCTTACAAAAGCAATTCAATCCCAATCCAACAAAAAATGTTATTCAGAAGTCTATATGGGCTACAAAATTCTTATATTTTTTTAATGCACAAAATTACAACCAAATAATAAGAGAATTCTTGCTGTCAAATAAATGTGGCTTTTTTTAAAAAAAAAAAATCAATTTAATACAGTTAAGAATCAATAAAACATACATTCATTTTATCCATATTTCCATTAAAATTCATTGGTCTAATGGTTTCTAGCTGAATATATACATACATATATATATTTAATGTCATGAATACAGAAACATTTTTTTAAAGTTAATTCAAGACAAACGAGATGTTTTTTTAACATTATTTTGTTTCTAGTTTATTGAAAGAAACAAGGTAGCATAAATCCACCTCCCTTGTCCAATTTAAATTTTTAAATATTATTCCATTTTGTGGTGCTGCTGTTAATGGCACTCCAAACTAATTGATTAAAATATTTTGTAATGGAAGTTATACTCAAGTTTTTGTCTGTATTTAGAGAAGCATACTTTTTCTGATGAAAAAATAAAGCTAAAAGGATTTGTATAAGAGGAGTTACGCTTTTATCTGAAAATGTTTTAGCTACAAAAAATATGTATTAAACATATATCACTCTTTAACAAGATTTAAATATGAAATTATTTTTCAATATTTACTTCTAGGGCCACTAATGATTAATCATGGAGGTATGATCTAAATATTTTAAAACCAGATAAATACTACCAGAAGGATGAACATGATGAAAGAATATGTTCATTAAAATAAAAATGTTAATGAACTGTAATTATTTTATTTTGTGTGTCTAGTCTCTCGTAACCAGAAGAAAGTGCCTTACTCAAGAAAAAAGAAAAATTTTCACATTTAACAATCATTAATTCATAACACAAATCTGCCAATTTTTGCAATACATATAATGCTTTTATTGCAATAGAAAAGTAGCCCAATCAGCACAAGTAATCATATGCTCAAGTAAAGATCAACACCTTATTCTCAGTTCATTCTAAAGGCATACAAAAAGCTTTTTACAAATTGTTAATGGGATTTTCACTACAACAAGTATGGAGTAATTGCATTTTTCAATTGATACAAGGTAAGCAGGTTTTTATTTTAATTCTCTTAAGAATCCCTCTTGTGTAACGTTGGTGACTGCTACAGGTTGAATTCGACTTAATTTTTAAATACTCCGGTAAAGTGGAAAGTAAATTACAAGACTTCCTATTATCTGATCAAAATTAAAATGTTTCACCAATCCATTACAAGTAACTCTTTTAATACATTGAGCAAAAGCAAATCAAAATTTAGAAAATAGGTTGGATGTTACAGTGTGAAAACCATATGCGATTTAAAAAAATTTTGAATTATGTTAATTTTCTACTTGTGACCAGTAATAAAATACATTGGAAATTAGTCACATTACTTTTGTTCATGAACATTCTATTATATTTTTTATATAATTTCTGTTATTCACTACCACGTCAAAAATATAACTATAAAATATGTAAAATTAAAAACCTATCACTGACGTTAATTGCACATCAAGAAGATTAGTTGATAAAAAATAAAAGAAATCTACAGCATACATGTATATGATAAGGATCATTGCATTCATAGTCCTTTTACCTAAATTTCAGTGACTAGAAAAAAAATTAGCATAGCATATATTTGATTCCAAACCATAAATACAATTTTTATGTTTTTTTAAAATTACAATCATGTATGTATGCAAATATACTGGATTTTATATTATAAATTTTTTTCATCTTTACAATTGACAAATTTTTTTTGAAAAAATTAAACATGTAAGCTTTAATCTGTTTTTGATTCTTAAACTTCCAATGCTATGAAAAGTGAAATTGATAAGTATATATCAGTCATGCCACTCAAACCATGATTATGTTATGTTCCTTCAGACAATAAAGTAGAAATTTAAATCACATATACAAATAATTTATTTTTTAGTTTTTATATTAAAAAGTATAAATATAATACTTCATCAGCTGGTGCTGACACATTTTTCTGTATTAACTTCACGAGATGATTTTTTCAGTTTTGATGTTTTTACCTTGTGATGCCTTTTAGATTTAAGGTGAACTAGAAAATAAATAATTATGATAAAAATATTATACTGTCATTAAATACATACACTATGATAAATTGAATTTTTGCTTTAGAGTTTTAGAAAAAAAAATTAAGCAACATTGAATATTATAACTATTAATACAGAATAATATTAACAAAATCACAACACATATACTTAAACATTACATTTAGGATATAATTTAGTAAAAAAAAAAAAAAACACCGCTTTTGTAATTAAAATTACACATATTAAATATTTTTTCCCCTATAATAAAATAAAATATATATATATAATTCTACAGAAAAATTCTTTGAACCTAAATTAAAAATGTAAAAAAATAAAATATCTTTTTTCGGTATTAAAATATATATGACGAGTGTATTGATGAGTATATTAATTATGAGTGCGAAATTAAGTAAATTGGTTTCTATCTGTAAACAATTTAAAAATTCCTAAAAGGGAAAATTATACATTTTGTGTAACAAATTTAGCCCACATTAATAAATTTTAGCTTTTAAATCATTAAATTATTTTGAAGTTTTCTTTTTTTGTATAGATTTTACTTTCTAAGATAATAAATTCAGTAGTTTCAAAATAAAAAAATGTGAACATATTTATTTCAGTAAAATTTGAATCTAAATTTACATTAAGCTTTTGAAATATTAAATTAATTACAAACTTTTTAGGTGTAATTATACATGTTTAAGGAAGAACTAATTTTGATTGTAAGCTTTTAAAGCATTCTATTACTTTGAGCTTTTAAAAAAATTTAAAAATTATATAAAATATGTATGTGTTTTACAATAACAAAATAAAAAAAAAGAACAAATTATACATACTCTGCCATGTGTTTTGCCCCAATATAACTTTTTCACAAATATCACAATAATATGTTTCTTTTATATCATTTATCCTTTCTTCAACAGGTAAAGGATCCTGATTTGGTGTTTTACCCTGGAAAAGAAGAACATACACACCCAGCATTTTACAAAAAGAATTTTTAAGCTTCATACATTTTAAATTTATTTTTGTAGTCTTGTTGCATATATTTATAAAAAAAATCCCTTCATGTGAAATATTCATTTATTTAATCTTACATATAATCAAATTAGATGAAAAATATCATCCAGCAAATATAATTTATTAAGAAAACACACATTCTTTGGAGTGCTTTTAAAAATACATAAATTTATTCCAACAATCTTATCTCTATTAACAATCTTTCCACTTTTTAAAACGGCAGACAAACATACTATTGTAACTGTCCCGTAATGCAATTCCTTCTTCTTGAGATTGATCTGATCTACTAACTGCCAAAAAGTTACTTGGAGTCATATTAGAAAATAAATAAGGTGTTTGACTGGAGAATTCAAAATATATCCCCAAAACAATTGGAAGAATTGTGATAATGTTGTAAATTAAAATATCAAAATATTATTATTGTTGCCTACAGACTGTGTGTGCATTTTTTCTCACTAGAATTATTAATTATTTAAAAGTTTTGACAGGGCGTTTTAATTATCTACCTATTAAAAAATATACAAAGTAAATGATACCACTGCAGGAGCACACACAAAGATGGAATGAAAATCTCAAAATTGTTCCAATTTTGACAAGCATTTTTTTGGGGTAAGAGGAAGCTTTTTAAATAACATTAATTAATGAGCTGATCAGAATTTTGTTTCTATATTGTAAATTTTCTTTTTTTAAAAAAACACATAAATTTTAAAATCAAATATTTTGATTAGTCCAGAAAAAAAATATACATATGTATACACATAGATGTAATTTAATTATTTCTTAATAATGATCTCATTCACTCATATTATAATTTGTTTTGTCCAGGAAGAAACTATCATATATATGTATACACATAGATGTAACTTAATGTAATTTGATTATTTCATGATGAGGGAATGACATCATGAAATGATTAAGGCATGCTTTGTGGGAATTCCAGTGTTTTCAAACTATATGTTTGATTCACATCCCCCCCCCCCAGAAAATTATACAGGAATATAGTGACTGTTTTTAATCAACTTACATATTTCATAAGTTGTTTTTCTAAATAAAAATTTTATGGGAAATATACGAGCGCCACTCTGAAATTTTTGAGATACTCCTAGGTTTTTAAAGTTATACTTACAAACTTTTAGGAGTGTTCAAAATAGTCTCCTCCAGCATCAATGCACTTTTGAAGATGAACTTTCCTCAGATTAAATGCCTCAAACCATTCATTTCTTAAAATTGATGAAAAAAATGCATTTATAGCTACATTAATCTTTCTGAATAAATACGTTCCTGTAAGTTCTTTTTTAGATTAAAAAATAACCAAAAGTCACACATAGCTAGATCTGGAGAATAAGGTGGATGTTCTATGATTTTAATTTGTTTTTGCTTAAGAAATTCAACTGTTAATCCGGCTGTATGGGAAGATGCGTTGTCACTGTGAAGCATTAGTCATCTAACATTAACTTCTTAGAGAATATCTGGAAGAGAACTTGGTGGCTTTGATCAATCCTGTACTTCTGAAAAAAATGGCATACATTACTTTTTTCATTGCTCATTCTCTTTTCACCATTGTTGGCGTGGGATCATCTTCAAAGACACATACTTTGCTTTCTCGATGTGTTGGAACATCAAAAAATGGTATGTACGTTTCCTCACCCATTACAATTTCAGAAATGATGTGGTGGCCACCATCATTTGGCAACTTAAGGGTTTTTTTACTGATTCTGACATGCTCCTCTTTTTGGTGCTCAGTTAGATTATGGGGAACCCAACAGCAAACTACTTTTTTAATGCGTAATTCTTCACGAATAATTTTGCGTATGGCTGTGAATTCAATGTTAAGTTCCTTCTGTATTATTTGGTAGCTACAACGATTATCATCTAGTAACATTTTGCATATGGTAGACATGTTACCCAGGATTATTGCTGACAGCAGCCTTCTTGTGTGTTCTTCATCCTAAAGAGAATTATGACCACTGAAAATTCTTTAAACCCTCTGAATACAGAAGCATGATATGGAGAATCATTACCCAATACTATTCAAAGCCATTGAAAGCATTCCTCTTGATTTAATCCAGCTTTAAATCATAGAAAATCATAGCATGATAATGTTCTAGCGTCGACTCCATTTTCTCTTCTGTCTAAAATTTATTCTACGCTAAATAACTTGAAGTAATTCAGTAAAAAATAGTCTGCTGTGTTAAAATACTTTGCATTTTCAAATTAAATCGTTATTTTTCATTTGTAACTTCTCGTCTGCACATATCTCAAAAATTTCAGAGTGACCCTTGTACTAGTGAAATCTGTTAAACTTCAAATGTTGTCGATAGGATACTTGTTTTATGATAAGGATTAATTGTAAAATGAAACTTTTAAAAGGCTTTTGAAACGTTTTGTGATTTTGTTTTTTATTTCAAACTCCTTCACTCAAAAATGAGATTCTTCTAGCTTTGAATTCCTTTCCCTCCCCCTCTGAAAAATGGGAGCAACAGGGGAAAAAATGCTTATTTGTCACATGGTAGCATTGATGTCAGGGCACACTTTGCTTACAATTCTGTTGCTACAATACTTATACTTCATGATATTTGTTAAATATATGTCATGAGTTTTTTAAAAATCAATTAAGCAATTTAAAAAATACAGGAATAATTAATATTACTAAATTTGAATTGGAAATCACATTGTCATATGTATTGTGGTTATATAAATTTATTACAACTACTGAAATATTGAATTATTAAAGAGCAAAAAACTTCACAAATACATAAGTTTTACATTTAATAATTACTCTGGAAAAATCAAATGAATGAACAATGAAGTTTTACCTCCATAATAGATTGAACCGTATCAATAGCTGGTACTAAAACATTTTCTTCCCAATTTTCAAGATCTGTAGCTGCCAAGCCATATACTGGAGGCAGCTGCCTATCTGGTTCTGTAAAAATTCCGAGGGAAAAAAAGTTAGAAGTAAGGAATAACAAGTACATTCTAGCAGTTCAGTTATATTTATTTACTTATTTTGATAAAGAAATTAAAATCCAATAATCTCATTTCACAAAAAAAAAATGCCCTTAGGTTTCTTAAAATACTTAGAAAACCACAGGCACACACATAGAGTTAAAAATATACATCCACACAATTGTACGATGTTTTTTTTTACTATGATATATTTCAATTGAAGGAAATATTTTTGTTAAAAATAGTCACTAATTATTTTAAACAAATACTTCAATCTAACTCACCAAGAGTGTCTAAATAAGCTAATTTTAAAAGTATATAGTATTTCTATCAATATGACTAATTTATTTAAAGTTTAAAAATATATAAGACCTTGTAACAATACTGATTATTTAGTGAACCCTTTTAATTCAATGAATAGATATACTCTTTAAAATATAGATTTCCTAGGATGTAACAATCTTACAAAACTTATCTCAGTTTATTAGTTTAGCCTGGGAGAGGTCATGTGGAAGCCCAGTGGCTGAATGGTTAGTGCATCGCGCTTCCACACCACAGGTCCGAGGTTCAAACCCCGGGCTGGGCAAGGTTGACTCAGCCTTTCATCCCATCAGTGGGTCGATAAAATGAGAACCAAGCTTACTTGGGGACCAAACGCTGGGGGTTTCGCTTCAGGCTGACCACCTAATCGGAACATCTGCTCATGCACCCCAGCGGCCAATGGTCACGTATACTGAGATGGGCACAATAGGCCTTGGCCCTCATGGGCTGTTGCGCCACTGAGTTTGAGAGGTCATGTGGGGCATGCTGGGCACAGAGTCATTCTAAGCTCATGAAATCTTTAATTCTGGAAAAACTGTTTATGACAATTACCTTGTTAGTATCCTCCTATACGCCAGTTTTCATGGGAACTAAAATGCATTTGTCACATATCTCCCTTTTCTATGGGAGTGGCAAACTCAAAGTACTTAGGGTAACTAAGTGCCCTGCATGACCACTTTTGTTCAAAAACATTTTCTATGAAGAAACTACACTTTTTTTTTATTAAGAATGGCCTAGTGGTTTTGATTGCTGTTTTACGACTCATTATGGTTTATAAATGTAAATGAACAGAATATAAAAAAGAAATAGGCATCTGATATTCCTATAAGATGAAGTTGAAACTTCAGATACAGAAAATGATCAAGAAAGGGAAGAAATTAATTAAGATTGCAAAAGTAAATTTAAGCCACAAGCATGAAACATTTGAGTCAAAAGGAAGATTTTCAAATGCTACCTAAAGAACATAAAATAAGATATGAGTTCACAAATGCACCACAAGACACACTGCATCCAGTCAAAAAGAAACAAACAAGAAAAAGTTCAACCATGCTATCTGTTGATCATCTAAGGACAATAACTTGAACAAAATATGACAATTTTGCCTGTAACTTTAGAGAAAAGTGTCTATGATTCATGTCCTTTATTAAAGTCACACAGATTTGAAACATTTTAGTTCCATTTGATTGGAATTTTCAAAACTTATAAAAAAAAAAAAATTTAAAAGTCCTTAAAAGTATGAAAGCATACTTTCTCGTAATTAAATTATTCACTGGAATTATGATTTTTATCGTGTACAGTAAAAATAATTATAAAAAAAGGATTGAGGTGACTCTGCCATTTTGCATGACCACTAACATTGGTATTAAGTGCACAGCTTCTCCCAAGTTAAATAACTTATAAAAATATATATATGCTTCAATACAGCAATACAAAAAACTCAAGTATTACCAAAATATGAAAAGATATTATTGTATGATAATTTTATAACAAACACATGAAATGAAAAAATTTTCACTGAAAATTAAAGAGAATATTTGTTTACAATAATTATTAAATGTAATTTTCTTACTTTTGAGGAATCTGTTCACAATCCATTTTGTCTGTCTTCTAGCATACTGTCTTGTTACTAATTTCATATCTTCAATAGCTACATAATAAAATTTGTACGTATATAAGCGTTTTAAAATTGAAATGATACAATTAAAAAATATTATGTATTAATACATAAATAATTACAACTCATTAACATTAAATGAAATAGCACTTTATAAAAATGAGATTTTGATTTAAGCAAGCAAAATAAATATTTTCCATTCAATTCTATAAATATAACAATTATTATTTTATTTTTTTTGCGGTGCCTTTCAGATAAGATTATATATCATTAGCTCACAAATCACAACAATCTTCACTTATTTGAACAAAACACTATTTTATGGATTCGATCTATTCTAGAATTCTAAAAAAAAGGACCCCCCCCCCCAAAACTTTTTTAGTACTAAAAAAGTGTTTTCTAAAACACCATTTTCAGCAAATTAAACATTCATTAAATGAAAAATCAGAACTATTAATTAGCATGTATTTAATTTTAAAACAAGAAGAAAAGTGTGAATTGTGTACAATGATTTTTGAAATGATCCTATGAGTAGGACTTTCTTTCCTTTCTATTTCAAATGAGAATACACTTCTTTCAAAATTTAATTAAAGACAAATGTACAAGATTTGCAGTTGCTTTTCACTTACATGATTATATTTTAACAGAAATTGAAAAAAAAAAACTGTTTTTGATTGTATAATTCTTATAATTGTTTCTCATGCACAAATGAAATAATTACAAATTTGCTTAAACAATTAATGTTTTCATAACTTAATAGCATAAAAAATAATTACAGTCAGATTCTAGTAATGCATGGTTCGGTAACATGTGGTTTCACAAGGCTTCCAAGATAAGTAATCATTGTGATATTCTTACATATTATGGAGTCAATTATTTTTTATTTTATGAAACTCAGATTTATCTTTTGTTTAAACAATGCCATGACTACTTGTTAAAGGCAAATAATAATTTTTTTTATTTTACAATGAAAGAAGTATTTAAAGTGAAATGTGTTCCAGTTTGTATTACTACTATTATTATTTGTGTGAGATTTTCAAAATTCTATCATCAGCATTATATACATTTAAAACATTTATAAATTGGACAAATTTTAAAGAGTTGTTAAAATTTTTGTTTCTATTATAAGTGAAAGGTGAAGATGTTTTAAAACTGATTCTAATGATATATTTCAAAACTCTAAAAGCAATAGATGTACTTCAGAATTAATTTGAGCAACAAGGATTTCACATAAGGACACTACAAATAAAAATGCCAAACAAAATGCTATTAAAAAGCAATCATCCACAGAGGATTGTTTGATGAAACAATAAACTTAAATTTCTTTAAATATTTTTAGTGTCAAAGTAAAGGTTTCATTTGATTTTTCTTTCATAACAAACTAAAGACACATGGAAAATTTATATCAAAGTTAAATCTTACATTAAAAAAACCCCACTCAATTTAAATTAATACTGATACTTGATTCACTTAAATTTGGCTTAACTCTTTCCCTGGCAGCAGGGGTATTTAAATCCTACCATGGTCTGGCAGGCAATTTAACAATTAAATGGCTGAAAAATTAATGGTCAAAGCATGAAAACACGCCGTTGTCAGGTAAGAGTTGGATTTGTCTCGGCGTGTTATCACGCCTACCCCAGGGAAAGAGTTAATAGCTATGGACCCTGAATATTATGTGTTAATAGGATCAGATTGTATAATGATAGAAATAACATTATATAACAAAATAACAACAAAAACATTTTTCAACAAAATAGCACTCTTTATTACCTTTTCCTCAGCAATTAAAGTACTTGCATAGTAAAAATGCTTCGCATAAACTTAAATGTTTTAAAATGCAATTATAAGAAAGGAAAGAAAACAATCTTTAAAAGCAGTAACTTGATACAATAAATTACCACAAAATAATAACTCAATTTTAGGATTGACATAGGAAGAAAATGTTTCTATTGCTTTGACATTAGCAACATTGTTTGCTATTTAGAACATTGCTTTATTTTACATTAATTTAAAAAAAAAAATATGGTAAAAGATAATTTTTTTTCAAAAATTACACTATTATTAAAGAATGACATTTTAAAATACTCTTCATTAATATGATTAAAGTATTCAGTTCAATGGAAAAATATACCTTTTTCCAAAATCTTTTTTCCAGCATTAGAATTCCTTTCTTCATCAGATAATATTAAATATTCATGAAATTCTTTAAAACCAATAGATTGAAATATTCCTTCTGAGTAACGAGGCTTTCTGGAAATATATATAAATCACAGATTAAAGTTTTATAACAACAAAAGTTCAAAGCATCTTACCAGTGAAGACACTAAAATTTTTACCCATAAGGAACAAAATGAACCAGAAAAATCTTGTAAAAATATTAGATGCTATAAAAATTTTCTATAAATCAAAATAAAATTTTTTTTCATTAATAATCATAGAAACATTCTCATATAGTAAAACAAACAATATTAAATGACAAAATAATGAAGTAATCCCAAAGAAATACTAGATCAAAATTCATGTTTTCCATCACATGAGGCATGTCCGGAAACTAAGTACCTTTTGGAAAAACTCTCATAAAAAAATCTTTTTTCAAAACAAAATTTATTTTTACATGAAAGTGCATGCCATGAACTATTTTTTTACAGAGGAAAACCAACTTGTCTATACTCTTTTTAAATTTTAAAAAATGGAAATAAAATATAAAGCATATTTTTATGCGTATGTAGTTATAAGCATATAAAGTACATGTTGTAATAAACACTGCTGCGTGTGTGTGGTGTTATAATAATAATATTCTGGAGTCCTAGAATTGTCTTTTTCCTGGATTTATTGGTAACAATAACTTTCAACAATAAACTTAACAATCTTTAACAAATTAAATCAAGTTATACTAATTAGACTGAAATAATAAAGAGAATAATTCTAATATTAGAGATAAAAATCCTAGTAAACAATGGCACCTGGTACGCAAAAGCCAATTACAAGTAAACAACAGCACATCTAGTTATGCTGAAGCCAAGTTCAAGATTCCCCCAGAGACAGAATCCATTACATATGGTTTCTATCGAGATAGACCACGTGGTGTCTGAGGGTGGCATCAACCACGTTCCACCCGCTCAGACCACCAGGTCCATAATTCACAACATATGTAGTTATTCTTTTTTATGTAAAAGAAAGATACTGCCAGTGAACAGTTTCTGAAATTTGTGAAAGCTCATTACAAAGCAATCTTATTGTGACCATCCGTTTTTATGAATTTTCTCACTCACTTTTTCAACCAAACTATCACTGACAACAGAAGATCGCCCTCTCTGTGCTTCATTATGAACATTGGTGTGCCCATCGTTGAATTGTCAAACCCACTTTCTCATTATTTCACATCACTCATTACATAGTTACCATTAATCTCTACAAGTTGATAATGAATTTCAAATGGCTCAACATAACTTGAATTTTTAAAACGGATTACAGAGCACAGTTCACATTCGGGGGGTACAATCATCCTACACATTTTGAATGCTCACTTTGTGTAAAATCAACACAATCTGGCTTAATGGCATCACAAGACTGACAATCAACTAGAATGCATGCATAAGTGTTGAACAGCAAAACTATAGAACTGCGGTAGAATGAAATAGTACTTACATTTCCAAACACATCTCATATAACAAACTTAAATTTTTAAACTAATTTATCATTAATTTACAGAAACAATAAATAACCAAATAGTACTGCAACATTTTTTTCAAATTTATGTGATAAATTACATAAAACATTTAAAAGTATTGAAGTAATATATAGAGGATACTAATAAGTAATAAAGATACTCAATTGGCAATTGTTTTTTCCTAGTTGATAATACAAACATTAGTAATACTATCCAAGATAAATTCACTGCAAACACAATTACAAAAAGTTAAATTATAATGAGATTTCATAAATTTTTCCTTTTTATGATATTAGCAACTGGTAGAGGCCGAATTTGGTGTATTTTCAACATGTTGCCATGTTTGACTTTAATTTCAATAGTCGACAAGTGAACATTACAAAAAAAAAAATAAAATGATACTAAATTGTAAGTATTAACAAATTGATATTTGAAAATACCATCCCTATCTGAAAATATCAGCAAGTGATATATGCGACAATATTTAAAAACAGTGACATCTGTTAAGAGTATAAGTTGAAGCCTGTTTGTTATGTGCTGCTATGTTTGGCTTTAGAGGCCCCATAACCCATAAGTACTAAAGAAAATTATGAAACAAAATCAATTTTAGCAATATCTGGAATATGTTTAAATTCTTTTGAAATCTCTATAATTTACTAAAACAATCAAACAAAATAGTAATTCAAATCTTAATAGCGCAATTAAATAATTCTTTTTGTTATGATCACTAAACATGAAATTTTATTTCTTTAAATAGAAGATCAATAATAATCACACCCTTTAACAAAAATGAAAAACGTTTCTTGCCATAATTATTACAAAAATTGTCTTAAAACATAATAAAAATGTAAAAAAAAGTATTTTGCTTTCTAAATATACAATATAAAATTGCCTATAACAATCTATTTTTTTTAAAAATGTAAAATTTTTAACTTACTCAATATCGATTCTACTTTTGTTATAGTTTTTGTGGAAATCTAATAACTCTTCAATAAGACCTCTTTCAATCATTTCATCTACACGATCATCTAGTCTTGGAACCAAAACTGAGAAATATCAATCATGCAATAAAAAATAAAGCAAAATGGTATTTAAAAATCTAATTATTGCTTTATATTAACTGAAATATTTTGAAATATTGAAAAAAAAAACCCATTTTATTAGTTGCATTTACATTATTAGGAACACAATATAAACAATTTACTTGTAGATCTAATAAAAAAAAAAAATCTAAAAAATTACATAATATAAATTTTTAGTACCATTTAAATAGAAAATTTATAAGCAATTTAGAAAATAGATGAAGATAACCTAGAATTAGGTTATAACACAAAATCATTTTAATGAAAATGCTAAAAAATAGATGGTTTTACTCAATTTTGATACTATATTTTATGAATACTTTATATATTTGTTTTCTTGTTGAATAGTAGAATATAACATTATCTAAAGAAAAAAAATTAAGCAAAAGAATAATTTTTGAAATATGCTTGGCACAAAAAGTGAATCATATAAATTTTCAATTAAAGAAAGGTTAAATTTAATTTAGTTTAAAATATCAATAATCCTAAAAATAAAAATACAATGAACTGAATTTTTTCCCCTGTATAGCAGTTATTTAAAAATATTCTTATGTCTATTATATATAAATTTATATATTCAATTTTCAGCCAAATTTAAACTCAAAATCGGAGAAAATAAGCTGTTTCTCCTTTATAATATTATAAATGTTACCACACAAAAAGCCCTGAATAATTAATGGACCAATTAAGATTATAGCAAATACACATAAATTAAGAATATGTTTATCAAAGTTTTCTAGACTTATATGGAATGCACATTGATGCTTGTTATTTAAAATAAGTAAAATAATTTTACTCACAATTAAAATGTAGAAAGTTTTCTGTAATTTAAAAAAAATTAAACTTTTTGACAAATTATATTTTTTAAAAGAATATAATTTGTACATATATTCATATGTGTTATTTTACAACTAAAATTAGTATTATTTATTTTAACTAACTTACCTTCTTTATCACATTGAAGCCATAGCATGGCAGCATTTTTGAAACGTAATGGGCCACCTAAGGAAGAACCTCCAGATTGAGAACACTGTTCCTGTAACAGTTCACTATGTCGACGCCCATGTTGTTGAAATACTTGTAAACTCCTAAATAAAATTTTGATGGTTATTTGCAAATTCAAAATATTTTTAAAATTTTTGATACAGTAAAGAACATTTCGTATCATGTAACAGATGTACAAATTCAAGCTTATTTAAATAAAATTAACACACATGTAAAAGTGCATCTTAGTTTTAAAAATAATCTAGAATTACATAAAATAACTAAATATTTCAGAATTAGTTACAGTAAAATTTTAAAAAATCAAGCCAACTTTTAGCAACAATACACAATATTAAAAAATTAATAATTGTGTATCGACGAATGTTTAATACACAATTCAACTTTAAATAGCTCCTTCAATCAAGATTTATTTTTAAATTTATTTCAGTGTTAAAAATTATTAACCTTTAATAGTAAACTGAAAATAATTCAAAATTACCAGTTCTAAGAAGAATTATTTGTGCATTGTGATAAAGACAAAAATCCCCCTGATTAATTCAAGACCATGCATATTTGCAAAATACACATTATTTTTAACAAATAAGAAATAAATTTTAGAAATAGTTGTATTATTACTTATTGGCAGGTTTTAAGTTAATGACAAGAAAAGGTTGCCAAGGTTGCATTTGCATAAGCTTTTATTTACTTTGTCAGATTTACTTAAAACACACTTTTTAGTTTACCATGAAATAAAATAACTTCTCTGTGACAATATCAATTTAGAAAATATAACATCAATTTATTATGAAACTATTTATTTCAAGAGCAGCAAAGAATTATAAAAACACCAAAAATTTCCTCCCAATTTTATATCTCCAATTATTTTTCCATCAATTTAAACATAACTGTATAAGTGAGGAGAGAAAAAAACTACCTAAACCCGTTTTTACTTTAGTTACTAGAAAAATCAAAACCTTTGTTCATTGGAATTTTTTTTTCACAAAATTCCTAGAAACTTTTCAGCAATACACAAGAAAACTTAAAATAATTTTTAAAAAAAGTCTATTTAACAAAGAGCACTTCTTCAATGATCCTTACACCACAAGGCAAAAAATGTCATTACCATAAACCAGAGGTGGGGAAGTCGCGACCTTGAATCCACATGGGGCCTCCGAGAGTTTCTTGCAAGGCCTTCATAAAAGCTAGTATTAATTAATATTTGATTACATGGATTACAGCAATTTTCAGATCAATGGAATTAAATAAGGTATTACATGAATGTATGTATGTTCTAATGACTTCTCATAGAAATAGACAATCGCACATTTCAAATGTTAGAACGCCACCCAGAGCAACGCGGCAACACTACCAGACACATACATATAACAGTTATATGATCTCTATACACAAAAACTATTTTCTTACTATTATTGTTGTGACTGACTGAATGAATGTTAACAAGTATTATTTTTTCTGTACTAATGGCATTTGAATACAAATGAAGTGTTTTATTATTTGTTTCTGCTGACTGAGGTGCAACAATTATGTACTAAAAAAGACACTTGTATCTTATCATTTATACATTTGGTTATGTGCTGGTAACGGACTTCTCTCATACTACTAACAGCCATTGAGAAAATCTAATTATTGCTTTACATATTCTGTGGTTTGACTAGAACGCTGTGTTATTTTATTTCTAGCAAGTATACTATTTCATAGAGAAATTATTTAATATTCAGTTTTTTCCCAGCATATCAAATTTTCAGAGAAAAAAAATTGTATGAAGAAAGCAGTGAAGTGAATTTTTCAAAATAAAATTATAAATGCAATGTATAGAACCTAAGAACAGAGAAAATACCTTTAAAAAAATTACAGTACATTCCCCCCTCCCCCTCCGAGGGGGGAGGTGGTTTCACAGAAGTACCACCGAGCACCTACCACATAATTCTCTGATGAACAATATATGATTTGCGTCAGATTTGTAAGAATATTCTTTATATATTTTGTAATAAATTTACTAAAATATGCAATATTAAGTATTAGAATTACTTTTTAAATATTAAATAATACAAAATATAACTATAAGCGATTGAAATCAACTTCAATAGCCAGTAAAGTTTTTTTCCCCATTGTTTCTTTATTATTAAAACCATGCAGTAATACTGAAATAATAAACCCCTCCCCTAAATCAATGGCAAAACCCCCATAAATTATTAGTTATTTTACTGCCTGAGTCAAAGAAAAGAAAAAAAGGGCTAAATCTCTTACGCGTGTGTGCTATAAGCCGGAGAAGAAACTGTTAGCACTACTTACCCTAAATATTCTTATCTTCCGCCATAATATATTTTCTTTCTCCGATATACATATTTGTCTTAATTTACTTTAGCATTTTTTAATTAATTTTAACATTAAAAGGATATTTCATTTTGCCGCCAATAAGCAGTGTTTAAAAAACTTTTTCAGTTATGCAAAGTATTTTTATTCAAATATCGGGAAGAATGACGTCATACGTTGATGATGTCATTCTTACGTTGGCTGAACAAGTGTGTTTAGAAAAATTCGAATAACTCTTTCTCTCTTTTTTTTTTACGGGAATAGCATCAGAGCTGCTTCGTAAAACTTGAATTGTATCAGAAAGGGAATGGGTAAATAATTATTTTATTTTGTCTTTCTTTTAACAATTAAAAAGCTACCATAATTTCTTTTTTTTGTAAATAACTTTTTCTTTTTTTAATATTACTACTTGATTTAATTATTTTTATTGTTTAGCTGAAATAAAGAGTTTATTTCTTAATGACGTTTGTTCCTTTTTTTTTGACCACTTATTGTGCACTGTGAATGATAAGTGTTTTTCTTTTTAGCCATCTCTTACTTCAGCAAACGCTGCCCTGCCATAAATACTCTGCTAGATGCTTTTACCTACTATTGAGTTTTAATAACTCGTTGGCATTTTATGGGCATTTAATTTAGTATACACCAACAGAAACGGACAATTTTCATGTTCTAGGTGCGCGGTGGTATCAGTCTGAAACCACCCGGAAATATCTTTATATAAGGCACTTCTTTTCATAATTTATCATACTAAAAACTAGCTTATGCTATGAAGAGCATACGCAGCAAAAATGTACATAACTTACTTTGAATTTTTGTCTATTTTTATTTGCTAAAAAAAATCTTTTTTGGAGTGTTTAAAAAAGGCTTTTAAAATGATGCATTTTTCTTACGTGCTGACATCTAGTGTCTTTTAAGAGAGTTAAAAGATATCTTTAGAATTATTGGAGAGATACCACTGCGGTTGGTTTCAGAGAGATACCACCGCACGTTAAAGGGTTAATATAATGAGTTAAATATCTTCTTTATTGCTATCAAAGATAAATTGCGCATTTGTTTTTCAATACTTTGGAAAAAGTGAATGCAAATAAACACTTATGAATAACATAAGCATTTCAATGTAGAGGGTGAATCTGGAAAAGCTGCTCTTCAAAAATTGAAAAAAGGAAAAGCATAATCAACAAGCATCTTTTAGAACTTTGTAAAGAATTTGCTTGCAAAATAGCATTTATACTTGGAAAAAGAAGTAAACCATTTAGTGACATAGAAATAACTAAATAATGTATTTTTGAAGCAGAGGGTATGTTAGATCCAGAAAATGTTGCCAAATGCAAACAACTGCCTCTTTTAAGAAACTATAACAGGCCCACAACATGAATTAGTTAAAATATAACAGTGCAACTTTGTACAATTATACAAATTTAAAGATTTTTCAATAGCTTTAAATGAAAGCACTGATAAACTAACTTGGTGCAAGATTTATATTTTATATGTGCTATTACTAACGATTTTCATAAAAATACCAACAGTGAAATATAAAAAATTACAGCAATACCTATGAGTTGTAATAATTTTATAAAAAAAACAATAATTAATGATTAATGTTATAACCCTTATGTGAGTACAAAAATATTTTGTATTGCAACTTTTTATGTTAAATAATAAATAAGGATTTAATTTTTTATAACATTTCTATAAAATGAATCATATTGTTTAAACTATACAAAAACCTTTATAATTTCATGAAAGTCATATTTATAAGTACATCAACCTATGCAGCTTCCTTGATTGCTTCTTAATTTACCTATGGCCTCTGATGAAAAAAAGGCTCCTCACCACTGCCATAAGCCATTGTTTGTTGCTTTTCCAATAAAACTCCCTAAAAATCTCAATAACATGAAACACGGATGACATTCCAGAAAACTAAAATCAAAATTTTAAGTTTTAAATAGAAGTAAATGGCAACTTCAATAAACTTTACCCTTGATTACAACCATAAAAATAACCTAGATTTATTCTCATAGTCAGTGTAGGACTGCCAGAATTCTTAGTTCAGAGTAAAAGTTGCTAAAATGGTAGGAAACATCCAAGTAAAAAATATCTCGACTGGAAATTATGGTCAAAAAGAAACAATGGAACCTAATTTTTTTTACCACTGCTTGTTTTTAGTTGCTGTATTCTATATAGAGAGCAACTTTTCGAGTCACAGACTATCCCACTGGTGCCAAAAATTTCTTTTTGCCAGTAGAAAACCATGGCATGATGAAAAAGAGCAAAAATCTCGAAAGAGCCCAAATTGAAAAAAATGTGAAATTTGCTTGAAGCATTCCAAGGAATCAGAGAAATTTGGAGACCCACAAGGTTTATACATTTAACAATTCTAAATTCTATTTCAGTATTGCAAATTAATTTTGTAATTCATATTGAGAAGCACTCATAACCACAATGAGTTTAGACTCTGTTTATTAGGCTGTAAAGGAGTTCTAAGCTACGAGATATCACACACATCATAAAGGTATCACATCACCAATTTTTAAAACTGTATTGAAAACATATAATATGCTTAAAATACATAAAAAAAACTTATGAATAGAATTCTTTGGTAACTAAAACAGTTTTTAGTAAAATTTTGCAAAGAACAATTTTTAAATTTAATCCCCATTATTATTAAATGCAAGTATAAGCAGTGACACAAATGTTTTTTTTTTTAAATATAAATACTCTTACAACAATATTATTATTTGGAGATATGAAGTAAGAAATTGAAGTTCCAATAAAGATATATTATACCTTATAACTTTTCGTCTATCTTCAGGATGTAAGCTATTTGCCATATCAGCATCAATTTCTTGCAAGCATTCATGTAATACAGAACTAGGAATATCTTCAAAAGAATCTGGTACTATTTTCTGTTTAAACAAATCTTTAGTTGTTGAGCTAACACCATTTAGAGTTGTAACTATATTGCTGTCTGAATCATTGTCAGAATCAAAAAGGAGTTCATTCTTTTTATTCTAAATTAAAATAAATGCAAAAGGAACATTTAAAATTATACCAAAATGCCTGTACAAGAATACATATTTGTTTCAACTTTTTTCCTAAAGTTTTAGTTTTAATTTTTATATTGAAGTGATTTAATACAAATTGATAGAAAGAATCATCAAAAACAGTAACAATATATTTTTGTAAATTTCTATGTACTATATGTTCAAAAAGTATTTTTTAAAACTTACTTGAACAGAAATAAGAACTTCCCAAAATAAAGATTCAATATAATAGTTTGTTCCTCCAACTATGATAGGTAATTTGTTCTGTTTCATAATATTTTCAATCTAATCAAAAATTAAGAAAAATAAATCAAAGCAATAACTGTATAAAACGTTTAAATTTATGAAAATCTTTTTCTTCACAATTGTAAAATTCTAATAAAAAAGTACCCGATACATATGAGTTGAATGTTTTAATAGTAGATTTATGCCCTGAATAACACAATCTCCTTGACCTGTGACCAAGTTCCATTCTGATAAACAGGTCATAAGTTATATTTATACATTTCAATACTATTCCAATCAAATAGGTTTCAAAAATTGTACATAGAACATGAAAAATTCAATGTATGTATAATTATTGTGCATAATGTGAAAAACATGTAATATCTCAACTGTATTTTTGATAAATGAAAATACAAGTTGAAGTTTTGAACTAATATAAAAATAGTAAACAAATCAAAGTCTGCATCCGTTTTGGGAATATAAATTCCAGAATTCAAGTTTTTTTTATATATAAATCAAATTTTTTGATTATTCTCCTTAACAATTTATTAGAAATATATTGAATATATACCATTTATCTCATAAATAAAGAAAGTATGTGTGTGTGACTGGCCTAAAAAACATGCTACAAAGGAAACAAAACAGAAAGAAATAGTTTAAAAACCCAAAATAAAAATGGAATTTTCCCCAATTGTTTTTAAATTCTAAATGATGGATCTACTTTTTTCAATCAAATTCTTTAGATTCTTGATTATACAAAAATTAAAATAGTATATCATTCAATATGTAACACATATTGCAAGCTCATGCAAGTATTGTTCTAATCAAATAAGAACATCAAGATAAATTTTTCACTGATGATGTTATTGCATTATCAAATGCTTCTGACAGCCTATTTTAGCCCAACACACAAAGGACATTAACCTTGTACACTTTGTAATTTTCAATATCAGTCAGGTGATGAGCTTGACACTTAAACTAGAGTCCCACCCTTCGTGTTCACAATACACCAATATGAGGACTTTGAGCCATAACAGATTTAATTTGCATCAACTCTCTATAAGGCCTTTTTATTAAAGAATATTTTTGAAAAATTCATTAATAGTAAAAGTAGGCATGTATACAAAAATACACACTTTCTTATTTGTATGTGTATTATTATTATTCAAACTTTTTAGATCTTATTGATTACAACTATTGTTGGTACCTTTCCATTTTGATAAGCTGTTGGTGACAGCTAATTTTTTTTTTTTTTTGTCAAATTAAACACCAAACACAAAACAATGCAATAATTTCCATTCCAGATTTAGTTCATACTTAAATAAGGAGGATGAAATTGTTAATTGCTTCCAACATTGAGGAAAAAATTAGTTTTTTATACAATCGATTAATGATTTTTTTGTTGCATTTTTATGCCCCCCCCCCTCCCAAAAGGGAAAAGTAATCAATTTTTTTAAAAATCTAAAACTACTTAGAAAATATAAAGATTTCAAAATACTTGTACTATTATTTTTTTACTTTTAAAAATTTACTTTCTTAACAGTTTATTCAACCCTGATTGCTTATATTAAATAACTACCTGATTTTTGTATTAGAAGGCATTACATAACAAATACAAATTTTATAGATAATTAAATGCTACAAAAAAATAAAGGATACAACAGGAAGAGCTTGATTTCTAAAATCAACTACAGTATACCGATTAAGAGGGTCCACAAAATTTAAGAAATGATGAACAGCTGCTTCTTGTTCCTCAAGAGTGACTTTGTTTGTAACAATATCCAATCCTTTATACACCTAAAAAGATGGTTAGATTTTATTACAATACATTAGATTCACAATAAAATTCAATTTAGAGATATTTTACAAAAATATTATAACAGCTTTTCTGATTTATATACTTAAAACATACATAAGTTCAAGGAAAATTTAACAAACATTAATGAGTGATTGAGTGAGTGATTTTGGGGTTTATTGGCGCAAGAGCCGATTTCGGCTATACTGCGCCAAACATTTGTTTTAATATCTGTGGTCTAGACGGGAAGAGAAAGAAAGAATGAATTGAATGACAAGAAAGAGGGTCGAAAATAGAGAAGGATCACTAGGGTACCCCGGGTTCGTGAAGCCTGTGTTTACCAAAGACAGTAAACCCCGTGGGAAAAGGAAAAGATCACTAGGGCACCTCGGGATTGTGACACCCGTACTCACCTAAAGAAGGTGAGCCCCCTGAGGGGAACAAACATTAATGAAACACAGTATTCAATTTTAATAATATAGCTCTTATTTGTAATAAAAGCTTGTATGAAAATTTTATAAAAGTGATATAATTGTGTTTTTCATTAATTTAAGTATGATGGATGACTTCACAAAAAATAATAAAATGCATGTAAAATGATTTTCCGTGAAATTAAATCAAATGAAGCACAAATGCCAAATCATTCAAAAGGAAATTTTTTTAATAAAATAAACGAATTAGAAAAAAGTATATATATTTTTCTTATATTAAAACCTTGGTTCAGAATATATTCAGAATTGAACAGAAAATTATTGTTACAGTCCCATTCTAAATACACTCATTGCCATAAAAATTTGCCCACAAAGAAGTAAGAGTGGCCTTGTTCAGAAGCTAGACATGAAGGTACAAGTCATGCAGATATGTAAATGATTAGAAATGCAGAGTGATTGCGCATTGCATAATGCCACCAGAGGATGCTAAACTTTGTTCCCCTTGGATTATAAAAAAGGTACACAGATTTGTTTGCATGCATTCATTCTGATGCAGAGGGACACTTTTTAACTAGAAACACCATTACACCACCAATTGGAGTCGATATGAACAGCTGTCAGAATTCAAGAGGGGAAAAATTATAGGGAAGATAGAAACCAGGTGATCAGCTCGGCATGTAGCTGACCACCAAGGCCATTCTGACTTTACTGTGTGGAGTTGTTGCGACCAGTTGGATAACTGAGAGGTCTGTTACACAGCAACCAGTCTCAGGACGTCCTCAACAGACCAATAGTCAAAAAGATTGTCATATATGACAAGTACACATAGTGTCAACTATCTCCTTGTTTGTCATTCATACAAAGGCAGCATCTTCACTATGGACCTCACTGCCGGTCTGTACCATCGCAAAGCGCCTGGCTAAAGGACAGTTGCTATTACGGCACCCATTTGTGTACTGTCATTCACACCCACCCAGTAGTGTTGCACTTGAAGGGATTGATTGGACTGTAACTGAATGGAATCAGCAACAAATCCAGATAAAATTTGTGCAGTGTTGACAATCATGTAAGTGTGGGGAATCCCGTGATTATTGTCTCAATTCTGTCTTCACTGTTCAGTGACACATCGCTCCCACAACTGGTCTGATGGTATAGGGAGCGATTGCATACAACACACAGTCACCTCTAATTATCTAATATTGATCCACAGCACCAGGACAGCCTAGAGGTTCACTCCTGTTGCCACTCATGGCGGGGCTCCTGGAGCCATTTTTCAACAAGACAATGCTCATCTGTCACAATCACGCCTGCCTGTTAGAGTATATTTTCAATATACTCTATCAGTTTTTTTATGTTTTTGTCTCCTTTTTTTGGCATATTTTTTTACAGTGCTAGGGAAGAAATCTAGCATGATTTGACTTCCTTCTTTTGAAATTTTTTTTCTAATTGCTGATTAACCTAAAGAATTTGTAAGAACCAAGCCAAAAAGTTTAGAGAAAATAAAACCCAGAACACTCAATTAAAAGCATTAGAAAAGAAATCCTTACAAATGCATCTGTTTAGCAGTAAAAATGTATGATAACACTTTCATGGTAAAAAAATGAATGCAGTTCCTCATATTGACAAGCATACTTTAAACTAGTGATCGTCAACTTTTTTTTGTTGCAGTACACCGTTAACGATTCCAAAATTTGGCAGCACACTAACAATAAAATAATTTTATTTAATTGTAATACACTATGTTGTTGTTGTTATATATGCCACCTGTCTGACGTAGTCAGATCGAGGCCCACGAAATTCATCACGGCAACGGGCTAGATCTACGCCTGTCGTTAGCCAAAACTTTGAGCCCATGAAGGTGAAAGCATGATTTTGCTCACAATAGATGGCGACACCATTTGGACCCACTGATTTAATGAGCACATATTTTTTGTGCACTCGGCAGATATTTGGTGGCATCGGGCATCGAACCCAGGCCTTATGGTCTGACGTCCGATGATCAAACCACTAGGCTACCCATGGCCAATACACTATGTAAAATAGTTTATGATAATAATTTTCAATGCTAAATAAAACAATATGTAGGACAAAGACAACAAAATGCTTTTTGAGTAATTAAAATTTTCTATCCTTTATTATTGACTACATAATTTTGAAGGCTACAGCTTTTAGCTACTGTTCCATCATCAAGCATAATCTTAAAGAAAGCATAGCTTAAAATAACATATATTGCTCGATAAAAAATTGATTAGTTACATGATCAATAAATTTGACAAAAACAAAGAAAAAGTTATCATACTTGAATTTTTGCATGATTGATTATTTTCACTTAAAAATAATGAAAATTTATTTAAATCAGTCTGTATTTAGTGGCTGATATATAAACAAAAAGGCAAAATGTAAAATAAAAGGAGCCAGCACAAATCTAAGGGTTATGCAGGCACCTCACAACGTCACTCGAGAGTGAGTCCTAATTGATCATATGAAAGTGATATGCATAGAGAAAAATTGTTAATTTGTTAAACAATAAAACATGATGGCTTATTTTTGGAATATACTCAAAAATATCTCATGAAATTAGGATAAAATAAATTGGTTAATTTTTGTAAAAGGCCATTTAAACTCAATTAATTGAACTAAATTGGAATGTTTTGAGCCCAGATATAAATAGCCATGTTTAATAACGATAAATACATGAATAATGCATAGTGATTCCAACATGTACAATAAGACTCAATGTTTAAATGATATCTTGTTTGATTGGCAAATTAATATATATATATATATATTTACAACTTGGGGGGTGTCAATCCTTTAGAAATATAGGTACTTACGTATTATCGCAACTTATTGGCAACATTATATGAAATGAAGCACCTAGTTACCAATTCAGTGCATAAGGCATGTAGGACATCGGGGTTGCCAATTTTGCGAGTTATAGATTATAGATTGTTGCAATAGTATGTAAGTACCAAAGTATATTACCAATATTGCAAGAACACAACATTTTGTTTTAGAAGCTTTATATACAAGAGATTCAAACATGATTTCATAATTTTAAAGAATATGTAGCCATTTATTTTGTTAGTTGAAGTCATTCAACTACAGGTAAAATCCTGGAATAGTTCACATTTTTGGCAATGGAGAAAAAGATGGTGCTAAATTGCATATTGGACTTTTATCGAATGTGAAAAGAATAACTTGCTAAATTAGAAATAAATAAAAGTACTCAGAACATAAAAAAAAATTCTGAAATATATTTCTACATTCAAGAATGGATTTTGTAAATTTATTTAACGTTGTTTTTTCAAAAAATTTTTTAAACCACTGTAATATGCATCGAATGAAATATATTGCACATAAGAAAAACCATAGCGTTTAATGAAATTAAGGAGTTTTGAGAAAAACGAGATATGTTTTCACTAGAAAAAGCAGAAAGATTTATTATTTAAGATTTATGTACAGCAATTAAATAATGTCATTTCGATATTACATGCATCAGAAAATATAGTAAACAGAATCCACATGTATGAGTTCGATTACAAATACCTGCATTGAATCAGCACTTATAATTTCTCCATTGAATTTTTTAGCTAATTCAATAGCAAGTTTAGATTTCCCAGTTCCAGTGCAACCCAAAACAGCTACGACAGGAGCGTGAAACCACATTGTTGAAGGTTTAAAAGTCTTTATAATATTACCCATGCAATGGTGACAAAAAATTGTATGTAAACAAAAACTAAGACCGGGTCAAGTTGAGATGTTACTTCAAATGTTTTAGAGGTTTGGAATGGAAAACAATGTTGGATTAAAAACGACATATAATGTTCCAGGCCCAAAAGAAAAATTGAGTCCCAATTCTGAACAAAAGTGTACAATAATAAATTAATTAAAACTGCTATATGCTAAGTAAAAATGGAGACCACACACCGGCAAAAATGTCTTTATGGTAACTTGACCGTGGTTCTTGTGTCATTACATTGGAGTACACCAGGGTTGGGTTTTGGGCTTACACCCTTTTTATATTCCAACAGATTTTTCATAATTAGGATCAATTATATTTCAGACCTTTCATCTCTATGTGTTTTTTAAAATTTAAATTCCAACCATACAATTAGTCTGAGTACGCCAATGGGTCAATCATTGATGGTTTTGATATTAAAGCTCTCATGCTATAAGAACAAAACAGGGCGTGGGTAGCCTAGTAGATAGAGCATCGGACTCCAGACCGGAAGACCTGGGTTCGATGCCAGATGCTACAAAATTCCCTTCAAATACACACGGAGTACGTGCTCACTAAATCAGTGGGTTCGAAAGTCTTGTGGGCGGTCGTAGAAGAAACCACGGGTGCAGGGGGCTGGAGATTATTTCTCTCCCCGCCAGTTCCATGCCTAAATTGTGGAGATAAATGGTGTCACCATCTATCTCCACAATTTAGGCATGGAAATCGAAACCCCGTTTTGCAGTAGCTAGGCGTACACCTAGCCCCTTGACACGATGAATTTCATGGGCCTCGATCTGACACCGTCAGACAGGTCGCATTAGAAACAACACAACAAGAACAAAACTGTAGTGGTATCATCTATATAAACCAGTAATATCCTCCTTACTAAAGTGATCTATTTGTTCTAGCTGTATGTTACGTGCTTACGGAACCGAAGGTCCCGGGTACTGTCCTTCAAAACGCCGCTTCAAATCCATTCCAGTCTAAAAAAATTTGATATTTATTTGGATTTCTATCACTTATTTAGAGTTCTTGTTATTATTTAAAAAAAACCCAGCTATGATAGAAAATTATGATACTTCATGAAGGAGCAATTTATGATGAATAATCCAAATGAATAGAGTATGGTTTAGTAAAATTCAACACTTTACAGTTTATTTATGCAATAACCAGGGCAACAATGGGTAATGAAAGTAAGCATACGCTTAGGATATTAAATGAGAGAATTTCAAAAGATCCACTTTCAGTTATAACCCTGGCAGAGAGAGAGAGGTAAGAACAATAGCCACTTGCTCTACTCAATGGCGTTCACAAGGGTGGGGGTTGAAGCATACATCAATAGATTTTTGATTTTTAGCATAAAAATAATGTCTCAAGGCTTTCGTCCAAATTTTTTTAAAGTGTGCTCCTTCCATGAAAGTAGTTTGCATACGCCATTTGGCCCACATAAGACTTAGAATAACACCATGACAAAACGTACCAAACAACAGAATAAATTTATTTTTTACTCATAGTCGATGAAAATTCTGCTACAAATCTTACTCCTGTAACACATCCTATATTTTGTCTCACTAGATGGTAGCACCGTGTAATGCCTAGCAGTTTTCTCTTCTAGATTAGCAAAATATATTTTGGCTATGCTCGTGCGTATTCAGTCTTGCACCGAGCCCCAAAGAGTATTAAGCACGCTGATGATTTCCAATATGCGTCTATAATAAAGCTGCTTTTATCGGAATGCATCCCAATTGAATTTTAACCCAACACATACTTCAATAGTGACCCGTTTGAATAATCTATTACGACATTAAAATAATGCTTAATTTTTGAAATTTTCACCAAATAACAATTTTTTGTTAAGAACTGGAAGCCACGTGAAAGCTTCATGTTGAATGACGAGAGCGCCGTTAAGATAACGGCATATAATTTCAATCATTCTGCTCTCTGGTTTACAATGTACGATAGCTCATTTCAAATTAGTTGTCCTAAGGCAATAAAAGACAGCAAAACAAAACTTAACTACATCATCGCGCATCTACAACCGGAAGCTGTTACTATCATTCGCGATGTAATCATGAATCCCGATTCTGTCGAGCCTTACGAAATAGAGAGAGCGGAGTTGATAAAACGTAGCGGGGGGAATCATCCCATCAAGAAATCAGGAAATTACTCATCAGAGAGGAGCTCAAGATCGACGACCTAATGAATTATTGCGCGTCATGAGAAGGAGCGTGAAATCCCGTAGAGTTACGGACGAACTTATGCGTGAACTTTTCCAGGATCATCTGCCGACTCAAGTGCAACACATCCTTGTGTCTATTGACATTAGAGAAAGCAGCCGAAGTAGCAGATCGAGTAATGGAGGGGACGCCAATTGCGATAAGTGCCTGTTCAGTTTCCTCAGACAATAATTCCATTGAAAATCATTTACTAAAGTAAATGATTTTCAATGGAATTATAAAAATAAAAATTCGGAAATTTAAAAAAATTAATGTGCGCATTGCTGAAATTTTGCGTAGCAGCCGTCGTAGTCGCAATCATAATTGCCCATTTCATAAACATAATATATATATATATAGCTCCTAATCAAATACATATGAGCAGTGTTGGTGCCGTTACAAATTTAGCCCAGCAGCCCAAAAATATCACTCTCCATGTAAATTCTCAAAAACTAGACATGTCATGTATAATGGCGACTAACGTCTTGCCGAGAAATTCTCGACGCCCTTTTATTTGATATAGGCGTACTAACGTCACATTTTTAATTGACACTGGATCTGATGAATCTAATTTCAGCGACAAAAACACAAAGACAAAATAATTCACAAATGACATTTTCTGCTGCCAATATATCACCCCTACACGTATACTCAACTCAAACATTTTCTTTAGATTTTGGCTTAAGGAGAATTTTCAAATGGACATTTCTAGTCGGTAACGTTTCAACTCCAATTTCAGTGCTGATTTTTTACATAACTTTTGTTTAGTACCAGATATAAGTAAGCAAGCATTGCTAGACTCGGAGACATATATACAACAATTTTCTGACGTGAATAATCATCGCCAAGAGGTGGATGAAGTGGGGCTTTAACACGATATTCCATATTTCGTGACAAATAACAGATATGTCTTTTTAAAGCCAAAGTTGCTGATATACGTTTCTAAACTTTATTTTAAGATCTACGTTAGGGCCTATTCTGATCAGTTCCTATTGTAATATGACATATTTTTTTTCAATGTGGCTATATGAATTCATTGTCTACTTTGTAGCTTTTATTACTATAAAAAGCAATCTCAAACCTAGTTTCAAAATATGAGTAAAGGGCATTTGAATGTTGAACGAAGTTAAAATGTCCAGTGACAAATTGAGAAAATTTGCGACATCCAATATTATACTTTATTAGCTTAATTATAGAAAAAATGCTAAAATGGACCTTGTCTTAAAAAAATTATTCTGTCACATCTAGTATTCACAAATTAACCTCACTAAATTTAGTAAATAAATCAGTTAAATTTCTAAAATCTGGTTTTCACTAGATCAAATTTGTTTTAAAGATTTAAGTCACAATCTGGTTTAATGAGAGCCACTATCATAGACCCCCATTTACACCATATGGACCTCCAAATTATTTTTTCGCTGCCGTGGATTCCTTGAAGGTCGTCATAGACCCCTGGGGGTCTATATATACCACTTTAGGAATCACTGATCTAGATCATATGCAGCCTTCCAAAAGTAATTACGCCTCACCTTTACATACGGTTCCAAAAAAAGACAGCATAAAGCGGCGACCAGTCGGTGAATATTGAGCACTCAATGATCCCACTATTAAAGATAATTACACGTTCTCAATATTTTAGACTTCACTTCCAATCTTCACGGTACAAAAAGATATCCTCATATGAAACTCGTGAAAGGTTACCATCAAATTCCGATTAATCCAGATCATTTACACAAAAGTACATTCATACATCTTTTGGGTTATTTGAATGCAGTTTGGCCTTTACAGTGCCGCTGCTACATTTCAAATATTCATAGAGATAAAGTCTTACAAAACTTTCTATTTATATTCGTTTTTGTAGATGACATTCTGATCAAATCTTCGTCACCCGATTAACATTTATAACGTTTACAAATTATATATTCACACTCTCATAACAGTATGGACTATCTTTAAAACCCTCAAAATGCATTTTTGGTTTCCTAGGTTTTTAAGTATCTGAATCAGGAATAGAACCTTTATCGGATCGTGTAGATTGAATTTTAAATTTTCCCCAACCTACTACTCACACACAGTTAAGACGTTTCCTCAGATTATCTAATTTTTATCGGTATTTTCTTTTGTTCCAAAAGCTGCTAATTTATTAACCCCACTAAATAAATTTTGGGAAAGAATTAAAAATTTCAAAAAGTCTAAAAAAATTTCGTGCTAAAGTTTGCATGACTCTGTTTAATGGACTGAGGAGGCTGGCCAGGCATTTATTGATGCCAAAAAGCTCTAGATAATGCAACTCATTTTCGACATCCTATTCCAGGAGCAAAATTAAGCCTTTGGATTGATGCGAGTGACAAAGTCGTAGGTGGTTCTCTTATGCAACTTCGCCAAAATGACTGGGAGCCCATTACCTTTTTGTCATCGAAACCCTCCAAAAGCCAGCAGAAAGGGTCCACATATGACAGAGAATTCCTGGCAATGTACACTTCGGTCAAACTTTATCATCATATGCTCAAAGGAAGAGATTTCATAACCTACACAGATCAGATATATGCCTTTAAGCAAAACCCTGACGTGCAGCCCACGGAAATGGCGACATCTAGATTTCATGTCTCAATTCAGTACCGTTGTTTATTATATAAGTGGTGTCCACAACATAGTCTCTGATGCATTTTCTAGAATTGAAGTTAATCAAATATCCAGTTCATTTTTAGATTTTGTGGCACTTTCAAAATTTCTACAAGAGGACAACGAACTACAAAGTTTCCAAAATGACGAGAAATTCTCCCTTGTCTTAAAATGAGTGCTATCTCCAGTGTGTGCCACTGAACTAACTTGTGATACTTCCACTGGCTCTCCCAAACCATTTGTACCACTTAATTTACGCAGGACTATATTTGAGCATTTTCACAACAGCTAACCCTGGTGTTGCGGCACCTTTCAAACTCATTGCATCCAGATATGTTTGGCGTAATATGCGGAAAACAGTGAAAGATTGGATCCTGGTTGTATTGCCTGTCAACGTTCAAAAGTGCATAAACAAACGAAGACACTTCTAGGCACTTTCGCTTTACCCGTTGCAAAACTTTTACACATTCGTGTTGATTTTATAGGTCCTTTGCCATCATTAGAAGAAAAATATTTTTGCTTAACAATTGTCAATCGATTCACCAGGTGGCCAGAAGCAGTACATAGAGAACATTACTGCAGAAACAGTTTACGGTGCGAATTTTGAAACTTGGATCTCTAGATTTGGTTGTCCAGCTTATTTAACAACTGAACAAGGCCGACAATTTAAGGTTGCCCTTTTCAAAGAATTAACACAATTTTTGGGCACAAACCACATCAGAACCATATCATACCCCCCGAAATCAAACGATTTTGTTGAACGTTAACACAGAGTACTAAAGAGCGCATTAATGGCTCGCGAGAATATCAAGTGGACTGAGACTTCACCTGAAGTTCTTCTTGGCTTGCGAGCAGCTGTGAAACCGAACATCAATGCTTCAAGTGTAAAATTAGTGTATGGTGTTTCCCCTAGACAACCAGCCGAGGTATGCACTGATGCCTCATCTTCAATGTCATAAGACTACTGTTTTGTGAAACAGTTAAAAAACAAAAAGAATAATTTAAAAACCTTGTCGACATCCACTCATGGGTTTCCAAAAAATTTTGTGCAGCCTAAATTGAACGACTGTACTCATTTGTTCCTCCGTGTTGATGAAGTTTCCCCATAATTGTCTCAGCTTTACACCGGCCCAAATGAAGGAATGACAAACACAAAACCATTAAAAAATATATATAAAGTTGTGTGTCACTTGATAAAGTTAAATTGGCATTTGTGTTCAAGAATTTGTCCGATACCATTCCTGATTCTATCATTAGTGAAGAATCATCACATCGCCATCCAGTAACAACCAACATACAAATTACCAAATCAGGTAGTCGTGTAAGATTTCCTACGAGGCTAATAACTGATATTAAATAGACAGTAATCAAGCATGAGATGGACCTTATCTTTCTTAATCAATGTTTTCTTTAATAAAATTTGTTTAATGTTTGACTTTTCTCATATCTTGAGATTTTCATACTTTTTTTTTTACAAAAATTCACCATGAAAATTTTGATATTTTAATCAATCACAATTTTCATATTTCGTATATTTATGCAATGCAATTTAAAATATCTGTATGTATATATTTTCTATTTTCTTGCAACATAATTTCAAGTTCATGTATGTATATTTTCTTTCAATGTAGTTTTCAAGCGTGCTACAGATAATTGCATTTGAGATTGTTTACTCATGACCATGTCATACATCGTTCTTCGGATTCTCTCAATCGCAGGAAAAGATACTAATGTAGCAAATCCTATATTTCAACTCACTAGATGGTAGCACCTTGCAATGGAATGTACACTGCTGGCCACCGTAAATGCAACACCCTGAAGGAAGCACGCAAATAACATGAAATTTACAACATGCATTAGTTGAGGTGAGATATACAAATGATTAGAATTTCAATTCAGACACACATCACGCACGCCTGTGGCGCCACCTCAAAGCGCTATTTAAGGCTTGGAGATTTCGACCATTTCAAGTTCGGCAATTGTATTTTTCTTGTGGTTTTTTCAAAAAACGATCAGTTATGTCTCGTAGTAAACAGCGATCAGCTTTTGATCAAGCATCCGAGTTCGACAGAGGAAGGATAGTGGCCTACTGAGATTGTGGATCATCTTTCAGGGAAATGGGTAGTCGTGTTGGACGAAGCCAAACAACTGTAATGCGGATATGAGACCGTTGGATGCAGGAGGGTACGACGGACCGACGTGGTCGATCGCATCCACCTCAGTGCACCACTTCACGTAAGGACAAGCAAATTGTGCACATGGCAGTGACGGATCGCTCAGTCACATCACGAACTATAGCACAGCACATTGAGTCTGTAACGCATCATTCAGTGTCTGCGCGTACCATTCGACGCCGTTTACAGCAGAGTGGTCTGTCCGCAAGAAGTCCATTGCTTGGTCTACCCTTGACGCAGAACCACATACGTCTCCGCCGCCAATGGTGCGATGAAAGAAGGATGTGGGCGGCAGAATGGAATGAAGTTGTCTTTACTGACGAGTCACGCATCTGTCTGCAACACCACGATGGTCGGATACGAGTCTGGAGACACCGTGGAGAGAGGATGCTGAACAGCAGCGTTATGCACCTCCACACTGGTTCTGCACCGGGTATTATGGTATGGGGGTTATTGGATATCCCTCTCGCACTCCTCTAGTATGCATTGCCGGTACTTTAAACAGCCAGCGTTATATCTCCGAGGTGTTGGAGCCAGTTGTCCTTTCTTACCTTCAGGGCTTGTCCACAGCCATATTTCAACAGGATAATGTGCGACCACACGTGGCACGCATTATCCAAAGGTTCTTCGTCAATCACCAGATTGAATTGCTTCCCTGGCCGGCTCGCTCTCCGGATCTTTCGCCGATAGAAAACATGTGGTCCATGGTTGCTCAACTATTGACCCAGATTACACCCCCAGCTGCCACACCAGATCAACTTTGGCATCGTGTGGAAGCTGCTTGGTCTGCTGTACCCCAAGAACACATCCAAAGTCTTTTTGAATCAATGTCGAGGCGTGTGGCAGCGGTGATCTCCAAAAACGGCGGCTGCTCTGGTTACTGATTCTGGCAGGAACCACACTTCACAGAAGTCTATAATTTTAATCATTTGATACGTGGTCAACATGTTATCTACAAAATAAATTTTGTTGTTCTACCTCTTGTCTTTCTTGGAGTTGAATTTGCGGTGGCAAACAGTGTACATCTAGAATAGTACCAGTTTTCTCCGCTAGGTTCGCAGGGTATATTTTGGTTATGCTCATGCGTATTCAGTCTTACACTGGATACCAGAGCAGCACGCCGATGATTTCCAACATGCGTCTACAAAGTTTTATTGGAATGCATCCTAATGGAATTTCAACCCAACACATCCTTCATATGTATGGGGGAGGGGGAGGACATAAATTTTTTATAAAAGGCTTATGGGAGCATTGTAAAGAAATGGTGGAGAAGCACTGTTCTAAGCTATTTCACTTATCAAATCCAAATTTTCTGAAAAAATTCAGTACTATCTTGCCCCAGTACTGGGGCAAGATGGCGACACTGAAAAAGGTTGAACATATTTTATCTTTTAAATGTGTTACATGGTTTAGCAAATGATAACTGTGTTTTTACATCTTACAAAGTATCTTACAATGCATTACTAAGCGTAATGCATTGTAACGTAATGTTGAAGCATTTAGTTGTGTATCTAACAATAATTACAAATAAAAATGCCGTTTTTATAATTGGAACATTCCTCATGCCAACACTCTTGGCATTTACAGCACTGGATCCATTCTTCTGTTGGAGTTTTTCTCTTCACAAGCAGGACGTCTTATAACACCGTCCTTTGAAGTTGATACAACTGGAATGTTTGGCCTGGACTTTATAGACTTAGGCCTACAGGAACTTTGTTTGAGTTTTTTTACTCCCTTATTAGCTTCATGAGCTTCTTTTCTCTGTTTTTCTTAAACTTTCTGTTTTTCCTTCTGCTTTTCCCGTCGTTCTAACATTTCTTTGATGGGTGTGCTTGTAAGAATGCTAGAGCTCAGTTTTTTGCTTTTTCTATTTTTTCTCACATTATGTTGCTTTAGGCAATGGTTTGAAATGAAAAACACTAACAGGCTTCTTTGGTGCATCGGAATCAGCATTTGCCATGGAGGATTTATATGTTGGTTTTCTACTACTGGGGTTTGAGGTTTAGCACTATTATTCTCAGTTTCATCGCCAAGAGCATCATGGTTAGTAGTTTTTACCGCAGTATAGTCATGTTCGCCAAACACAAGAGGATTGTGAGGCTCGATCCCATATTCTTTAAACAATTTCAACGGCATTTCCAGCTGTAGCTGATTTGAAGTAAGTGATGCTCAAAACCTAACCAATATTTTTGTCTGTGATAGTTTATTCTGGATGAGTGACCATAAAGTTGTCACTTGCTTGGCTATAGTGCGTTTTTAACTGGTCGAAAAATGACACAACAAGGGCTGGAGACGATGCGATGTGTGCGGCGGCAACCCAACCATGATGATGTTTTTCGCTCTGCAATATAAGATAGCTTGCAAAGTTATATGAATTTTGTGATTGTCAAAAATCAACAGAGTAGGAGATTCTTTGCTTGGTTTCACATGGAAATAAAAGTGCTTCAAAAAAGAGAAAAAGGTGCCCTCATTGTTCCAGCCGTTATCACTACAGTTGCCTACAGTTTCTGGTGGGGCTCTTTCTATAATTTCAGAAAGCATTCGTTTTCTCGCAAAAAACCAGAAAAGGTGGAGGTAAACTCCAGAAGCTCTAAAGCAACAAGTTATTGTTACATTCCTTCCTTTTTAGGGAGGGGGGGGGGCTTAGCGAATGGCAAAAATGTCTTCTTCTTTTAATAAATTCTGAAACACGGGGCAAGATGACAAGCTCATCATCTTGCCCCAGACTGCCTGTTTATAAATATTCGTTCTCATTAACATGAAGGAAGGCAATCAATAGACATATATTCATGGTAATAGGTAGTATTTAAACCAAGTTACTCATAAATATTAAAGAGAAACGTTATATCTTACCTGCATCTGTAGCAGAACTTATTTACACATGCATAAAAGTTGTATCGTGGCAGCAAAAAACAGTCAAAGCTTCACAACTAACACAAATGGCGGTGGTTGTGGTAGCCAAGTGGTCTATGTATCGGATCGTGGCTAGCATATCATGAATTCGATCCCAGTACCACTGAAGACCCGCCGTGTAGGGGAGAGATGCACGTTAAATCTGTCGAGAGCTTCAACGTCCTCCCATTGGTGTGGTGTGGTAGTTAGGAGAGGGGGTCTCAGGTGTCGTCCGCGTCCCTTGACCATGGTTCAAAATTACGCGGATCGTCCCCAAAAGCTCTCGTGTAGTTGATCAGTGGGACGTTAATATTCACTCACTCACTCAACACAAATGGCGATTTCATCGCGTCTATTCTGTTGTTTAACGAACGGCCAAAAGGAGAGCCAGAAGTGTTCATTTGATGTTTCTACCTAGTGGAATACGGAAAAATTAAGACATTCGCCATCTTGCTCTGGTCTCTCCTACTATATACGATAAAATGTAATATTTTTAAAATTAAATTAATATATTTTAGGTGCAATATAACAATTTTTATATGCATATAAGTAGCTTAATTTAGAACAAATATAAGTGCTGAACGGATGTAATTAAATTAGGCATATAAGTTTATAATTTTTAAGTTAATTATATCTAAGAATCGAAATTGGTGGTATTTCCCCAAAAATTTTTACACACTTTGTTGTATTGTGCCTATTATATATTTTTTTAAAACTAGAATTTTTTTTGCAAACATTTTCTGGTCCAGCTATAAATTTGTTCCCTATTTAATATAGAAAACAAACCACTGATAAAATTAGTAAATGAATTGTAAATTGCGATTTATAAATAAATCACCCCGGAAGACTGTTGTATTTAATTTTTCTTGGGACATTGTTTCTTTGTGAAACATTTTATTTCGGTTAATTTGAAATGATTAAAATAATCACACTTTGAAAAGAAATATTTCAAATGTTACTGGACAACACTTGTTGACCATAATAAAAAAAATATGAAGGGAAGAAATTTTATTTCTTTAGTTTGTGGCGTCATCTATTGACTCATATTGAAACCAAACACTTAAAGTTCTTTCCACACGTCTCTGCGAGTTTCCAAGCGTAATGTTAATCCTACCGAATTTTTTTTTATTTTTCTTCTCATATTTAGATTATTACTTTATTTTCAGAAAATTTACTGTGTTCCATAGAGGGGTGAGGGATACTTCTCTAAATTATACATCATTATTTTTTCAGACCATTATTTTTCTGATTTTTGCATGGATTTTTAAACATTAAGATTTGAAAATTGGCATCTGATGCATTAAAACGATCATAAAAACTCTTTCACTCATCACTCAAATAATGTAAATGTATAGGGAAACATTCCCTTTTTTATGCTCTTTCAAATGTATGCTCACAAAATTTTTAAAATTAATTTTCCTGCTTGTAATTAGACTTATGAACATTGTATACAAATTTGGATTTCAATTTCTTAAAATTAACTTTGCTTTGAAGCTATGTGTGAGATATTGGTGACGGAACACGTACTTTTGAGCCTTTTCTGGTGACGAGGGTGACACTGACTTGCACTTAACTCTTCTAACCTCCATTTCTAATGCAAGAGCTTTGAGTCTCTACAGATTTAACATGAATCGGTACTTCAACATGGTGGGTCAAACATATGTCTCTAAAATATTATGCAATTTTCTTGATTGGGGATACAGCAGATATTTAGATGTTACATCGTTATTTATCTGCTATTAAATATTTTTTCCAGTGTTAATTGAATATTTTACTGGTTGTCTTTTACTAGACATAGAATGCAGCACCAAGATAGAGTGGCGAGAAAAATAAGCAAATTTCAGGGTGGGAGAGCCTCACTGAGTATGCAAATTATGTAAAATGCGTAGTTCTCAGGCATTTATTGAGTAGAATACAAGCAATCCAGTGAATGGGTGATATCAGTGCCATTATTTCTGAAAAGAAAAATAATTGTAGAATTCTTACTTGCCTCAAAGGACACATGTAGTGTCAAAGAAAGCCAAGTCGCCTCCAACAGACGGACGATTTTTTGGTCCGTAAGTCAAAAATCTCAATTAATAACCACTCAGACGCGTCCACGGTGAGTTTGAAGGGTGCTGATAAGGTCAAAGTGACTTTAGCATGCATGGATCGTTGCACCCACTAACAAGTGAGTCACAATACAGCGTTACAACGCCTTATCATGGCTTGGGAAATCATCAAGTACGACAACATATCACCTCTGGTTCATATTCATGCAGTGGAGAAACGTACACCCCCGCAACCCCAGCATCGCAAGGGGGTTGCAAAGTCTGACTGCCGCTAAGTAATTACCCTTTGTAAAATCCAACTTGGAGGCTCAAAACCTGACTTTGCAGGGGAGCCCAAATATTCTCAATTACACCACTGTATTCATGGTACTATGATGAATCAATGCTACGTGGATGATGTACTACGGTGATATGCCCTTCCTTCGGGGAAGGGGCGGGGCACTGCAAAGTTACACTGCATGGATCAGCCAGCGTTCTCTACAATATCTACAGATCCCGACTACCAGATCCTATCTATTCCAACGACCATTTTCCTCTGATCTCTTACTAATCATACCCTTCTGAAATGTGACCGGACGCCACTTATGACCTCCACATTCAGAAGGTAAGCAGTGGTAAATGATTGACAAGGAATGAGAAGCCATTTTTCGGGACGTAATCTGTACTTAGACATGTTGCTTTGTGTATCGATTTTCATAGTGGTTCTATAGCCACTGACGACGATTCTGTTCTCATTGTGTATTTCTAAAATTATTTCAAAATAAACATCGTTGATTGTTCGTTGCTATCCTTTTTGTTTTTCTCAAGTTAATCCCCTTTCTGAGCAGTCTTTCTTGGTGTTGAATTTTTAATGTCAATTAGTGAATTATTTTTTACCCTGGAATAATTATAAAATTGAGACTAATGATAAAAATTTTCTTAATTTATTCATCTTATAATAAGAATTAGTGAAGAACTTTCAGTATATTATATTTGATGAAATCACTCGCAGACAAATAACACAGCAATTTGGTATAAACGGATTTCAACGTTACTTTAAATACGTCCAACCTTTTTGGAGGAAGCGTTTCTCGTTTTGCAGATCTAATTGAGTAGATATGGGCTTTAAACATTGAATCGAGAGCTTAGATTTGTGGCGCCATCTCATGACGTATCAAACAAATGACAGCTCAATCATTTTAAATAGGAAAATTCAAAAGTACCCATGACCATAAGTTTGCAATGAGTGAGAGATCTAGAGAACTGCTGGCCAGAGCAACAGTCGAATTCTCTCTGTGTCGAGATAGGTCAGAACACGACGGGCATTATCTCGGGGAAAGATGATGTTTTCAAAGACAGGACACAGCTACCAGCCTCATGATCTGAGAAACGTAACGTTGGGTGCTCAGATTACCGACACCGTGAAGAAAAAGTGTTCGTATTGTACACTCAAAAGCTATCCGTTCCATCCCACCAGAACAGAGGCAGAGCCCACCGTTGGAAGCATCACTATCATCGTGTCTCTGTGCTGCAGTTTGAAGGGAAGCCACAATAAAGGTCGCCTTTTAGACAGTCCGTGTTGCTCCAGACATCATCACACTCTTAGCGTATCTTAGCGTAGATACTATGGTTGATCAATCCCAGAAGGTCGACTTGACAATATCCCTCGAGCATTATTGGTAGAAGACGGATGAGATCTTGCATAGCATTCAATACAATCTTGTTAAGTTCACCAATTCCCTATTTGCAGGACAGTCGTTGGATTCCTACCAATCAATGACGTGACTAGTTCTGAGGGGACCCTGTATCAAAATTCCTTCGAGGGCCCATTTTTAGATATGAGAACCCTGTTAATTGGACTGTAGTTATGCGTGTTTGGGCCCCTGTAGCTTGGGGGCACCGTATCATTGATACCGCTGATACGGCGGAAGCTACACATCTGCTACCAATGCAAGTAGCAATATCGCAGAATGATAAACGGCCCTTTCGAGAGGTCAGAATTCTGCTGTTATCGAATTGCGACAGGCTATGATAGCTGTTTCTCAAAAAAAAATATATATGATCTTCTCCCAAATAAACTACATTCAAATACAATTTCCTAGTGAAAAAATCGCTGCGTAACTTTTATTTTATACAAAGTTTGAGGTAGCATTTTTCCCAGTGTCTTCTTTCGATTGCGCTTAAATGCAAGCCATTTATATGCCCAGCATTTTCTTCCTTTCTTGCGAATTTGATGTTTGTATCATTCCTCCTTCACAGTATTGCAATGTTAATGGCCAGCAGGGCATCTTCACCAAAGGAGACTGGCAGCTGCAAAATCATCGAGAAGCGAACCCCCTCTCGTACAGGAGATAATTCCTGACAATTGTAGATTGCTGTTTCTCTTAACTTGTAATGCTTGTCGGTTCCTTCTTCCCTCTAATCCCCTTTGTCTACTCTTGGACCCGGCTCGATGTGTGGGAGGAACTGAATAATCAGTAGATATGATTCACTCTAATTATTTATTGTAACCAAAATATCAAGCAAGCACAATAATAATCTAACTAAGATAAATAATCAGATATCAGAGCGCGAAGGTGAGACTCGTTAGCCTGGGGATAATAATACGGACCCTTAACTGATTCCACGATGACCTATACAAGCTCAACATAAACTACGTCGCTCACTAATAATTTAAACTTCTATTTAAACAAGGATCACGATACCTCTACTTTTATGAAGTTGAGTCCTCCAGCTGAGGTCTTGAATGCGATCCTTATCCTAATTTAATTACCTTCGAGTGATACTCTCTTAAACTTCTTCAATTGATAAACCCCTATTTGCACTTAATAATTTCATGATCCTCCACCCACCAACTAACTCTTAAAACTCGCGAATACAGAATTTATATAATATACTTAATCTGCATAATCACGTTTCCTTGCTTCGGTGAAAGTTGGTTGGTAATATTATTGCACTAGAAAAGTCCCCAAAGGGTTAGTTATAGACGCGTATAGATCCGTCACAAACTGTAGTAAATTAATTAAATTAACTGTGGAATTAAATTATTTCTTTTCATCCTCTGAAGCGAAGTATATTCTGTTTTTATCTCTATTTTCCTACCCCTAAGCATGGACGCAAAACGATTTAAAATGCTTTCGAGTTATATGGCCCATGATATTCAAAAAAATTGTGACGGATCTATACGGGCTTATACTAATTCTTTCTTTTTCCCTTTCAATAAAAATATTTATTTCAACCAACCTTCTTCGAGAAACCAAACGTGATTTATGTAAATAAGGAATATTATATAAATTTGGTTTTCACGAGTTGAAGAGAGCGAAGTGAAAAGTCAAGTTAAGTAAAGTGAAGAGAGTGAGAAGTCGACACGTAGTTGTTGACAAGTTAAGCGAGGTTGATACTTTTTATGTGCGCAAAGAGAAGTGGATTCGAAGATTGAAAAGCATTGAAATTAACTATTACGTAACGTGGAGTCTTCGTCATTTCATCCAGCTAATTTGAGTACCTGAAATTCTCCGTGAAGGATCTGCAGCATTAAGAAACAAGATATCGTAAATTTGATTAAGCAAAATCTGATTATTAGTGTGCGACGTAGTTGTAAATGTGCACGTTTAAGCTGCCTTAGATTCAGTTGAGGTACTGTAATATTATCCCCGCTTGTATATTCTCACCTCTACACTCTACCATAGTTATATACCTTAATTAGAATTGTGTTGTGTCTGTTCTTAATATCTGATAAGAATCAATAAATCAGTTTGAATTAGAATAATGTCTCTTTGGATCATTTAGTTCCTCCTACACATCTAGCCGGGTTTTCAGATAGACAGGAAGATATTAATGTAAGGGGTGGCTACAGGGTCACCACAACCTGACAGCCCCTGATCAAGACTAAGAAAAAAACTTGTAGCCATCCAAACAAGTTCGCAACCAATTGAAGTATTTTCTTTCCGATTTACGTTTGTGCTGGTTCTGATTTTCTATATTTCAAAAAATTAATGTTAAGAAGTAGTCGAACTTATAATGTCATACGTTAGTAATTATAATAACCCTAGCAAATTATAAGCATTTATTTTAATTTTACCTTGCTTATGCAAAGCCTTTACACAAATGCATTTTATATGCAGTCGCTCTGAGGTGCATTTTAGACGCAATTGGTTCTTGCGTCATTAAACTCTGCATTCACTCATTCACTTACGCAGTCATTCTAAAATAGTCTGTTCCTCTCCCATTAACATCCTTTTTTGCTTAAGTTTTTCACCATTTGCAGTTATTTAATACTGAAAAGAATTCTGAAATTGGTATTGGTAAATTATAACTGGAACATAATATAAATTTTATGAAATACTTAAATATGTTTTTTCTAAAGGCAGCTTTACAATTAAAGTACAGGGCTGAGCACAAAAGATGGATTCGATTTTAAAAAATCATATTATCGAAACTATTGCACATTTTAGAAGTGATACGTAAATGTACAGAGAAATACACCAAGTTTTTTTCCTACCATTGATCAAAAGGTTGCAGCATATTTAAGGTCACTATGGTTGAAAATTGAAACATGATGACGATGACAAGGAGTTTTTGCCTACTAGAATTGCCGCCTATGAACTTGGAATGCCCACGAAAAAGACATGGAAAATTTTACAAAAATAATTACATTTCAAACTGTATCATTGGCAATTGATACAACAAATTGCAGAGAACGACAAGTAAGCATTTGTGTAGCATTACAAATTATTGATAGAGTACTGCTACAAAATGTAAGGAACGAACTGGATTACAGGTTGAACAAATGCCGTGTACGGTCACATATCGAACATTTGTAACCGAAAAAAGAACTTGTTATTTTTCTCTTTATATTTACAAGTATATATCACTTATTGTAATATGTGCAGTTTTTTCGATAACAGGATTTTTTAAAATAAGGTCAATTTTTCGTGGTTACCCTGTGTAATAGAGGGTTTGCAGCCCCGGGATCCCGTGTTTTACCTAATCCCGAAATCCCGGGATAGATTATTTTAATCCCGTGATTTTGGATGTAATTTTTGTCTAAAATATACTTTAAAATTTTTTTCTCATCAAAATTTTCTAAAATTATAATTTTCAGAAAATTTATATTTATTTTAATGAAATATGTACAGAGAATTTTTTTGTACAATAATTTTTTTCGTATTGATAAATGCTTTGAAGTGTCACTGAATTAGGGATACCTACCTAATAACGAGTTGGGCCTCCTCTGACCTTGAAAATGGCTGCCACACGAGAAGGCATAGATTCAACAAGTTTCTAGATACGTTTCACGGGAATTACTTGCCAAATATTGGCTAAAACTGTCCATAATTTAATAAAGTTCGTTGGCGCTGTGTGATGGCCTTCCCAGCCTTTTTCCAAATCATTCCAAAGATGCTCAATAGGATTTATGTCTGGGCTTCCAGGTGGCTAATTTATGACAGAAAAGTTGGAGGAATGCCCATCCAACCCTCCAGTAGCCAAGCGGAACTTGTGAGAGGCCCAGTTATCTTGCGCCATATTTTCAGCCTCCCGTTGGAGTTAAGAAGTCGGAATCGAGACTCATCACCCTCCATGCTACTCGTTTCCATTCCTCTGCACTCCAGTCTCTGAGCTCTGTTGCCCAAGCAAGACGTACAGCCCGATGGCGAGCATTGAGCAATGGTACTCTAGTAGTTTGACGGCACCCGAAACCCATACAGTGAAGCGAGCCCTGCACAATCCCTTTTCTGACTGTAAGACTGGCATCATCATTCAACTGGGAGGTAATTTGAGCTAATGTTTGCTTTCGCTGGCTACGTACAATACGCCTGAGCCAGCACTGTCAACGCTAATTTTCCTTTGCAATTTGCCGGATCTCTAGATTTTTGTCCACCATTTATGTATTCTTGGTATACTCTTGACACTGTCGCCCTTAAAAATCCTAGCTGTCTGACAATTTCGGAAATTGCATAGCCCATGCGTCGCACACCTACGATTTGTCTGTAATTGAAGGCGTCTAAATCAGGCAGTTTACCCATACTGGCAATTCCAACAACTAATTCAGAACAACCACAGTACGTGCTACATATGCAATTAACACAACGCCCTCACTTCATAAATGATGCGCAACGCTACACAATTTGCATAGTCCTTGCTATCCCTAATTCAGAGGCACTTCAATGTATATTGAAAAAAAAATCTAACGGAACAATTTTAAACTCTGATTACTAGAGGCATTTCAAATTTTTTTTTTTTTGGTTTACAATGGACTAAATTTATAAACAAGCGGCTCCAAGTCGGAATCACGTGATGCACTGAGAAACCATTTCACGCGCAACGCGTTACCGTGGAGAATTCTTATTCTTACTTTGTTGATATATTGTTTTTTAACTTTATCCCTGTATTTGTACTTAATAGTATAATATTTTTGGATTATTCTTGTGTACCTATTAGATAGAAACAATCTTATTAATTTTTTTGCGTAACTTTTGTTTTTATTCTAGTTTATTTGCGTTAAGTGTGCATAGCCTCTTACAGTTGTTAATTTTGTTTGTTTGTGCACTTATTTATAGTTCTTAGTTACATTTTAGGTAACTTATTAACTAGTTTACTTTAGTATAGTTATTAGTATTATTACTCAACAATTTATGAGGTGAATTATATTCTGCACTAATGAAATACTCTTTTTAAACTCTCTGCAACGACTATATAGTTGTTTATGTCCTGATTTTTAATCCAGTTTTTTAAATACAAAATAAAAGATTTTTAATAATATTATTATTGTTATTTATGATGAAATTAGAAGTTGGTTCTAAAATATCAAATGTTAAGGCAACTATTTATTCAATGTAATGAACTACAGGAGGAGCTTGTATTTTAAAAGCTCATTTACAGGAACACAAAAAATGAAAAAAATATTTTTTTAAAATTTTTTTATTATGTATTATTTTTCAATTCCTACTATTAGTCTCACTCTCTCTCTCTATATCTATTTTTATATATATTTATCTTGTTCAAATTATCAATCGTTAATAAATATCTTTCTATTCATCCAATCAAGTTCAAATAATTTTTTTTAAACTTGTAATGGATGACACTTGATGTTAATACAGTTTTTTCAAATATTAATTCATTAATTACCGGTTAATTACTTAAGTTAAATTAATTATGGGTTTTCGACGCCAACTTAGATTAGTCTCCATTGTGTTGTAACAATGTAACTGTAAAACAATGACAAAAGTTGGCGTCGAAAACCGATTTTTCAGCCAAACTAGCCGAACCGGGTGTGCATTGTTACAACAATGCAGACAAATCATGTTATTTTTCAATTCCTACTATTATTTCCCCCTCCCTATATATATATATATATATATATATATATCTTGTTCAAATTTTCAATTGTCAATAAAATATTTTCTATTCATCTATTCAAAGTAGGAATTGACGCAAATTTTTTTATATTACTTGTTTATTTGTTTTTATGATGAATTAAGCTTTGTTTTGATTTCAGTTCAGTTCAGGTTTTGTGGGATATAGAGCTACAAAGGCTATTATCAAAGGCTAGTTTGATTTGTTTCAATAAATAATGTGAAACAAATTTTCGAAGTGATAATTTCTTTTGGCGCGTTTTGCTGGAGAATGAACTTGAATGATGCGTTTCAAGAAGCCAAGCATTGTTACGCTCTGGTTTGTAACGCTCGTAACAATAGATTGGAATTTTCCGCAACAATGTAAAGTCTTTCAACAAAAAAGACTTACAACAATGACAAAATTTGGCACCGAAAATCGGTTTTCAGCCAAACTGGAATTTCATGACGTTGCTCTGTTGACTGTATTAATTTTGTTTAAAAAATGAATGCTTAATAAATGCTCTAACATATGATTAACTTGAAATGTATTATTAAAATCCCAATTTCTGCAAAGTTTAACATTTTTTACAAATTTCTATGGATTTTCTTGAATTTAAATTTAAAAAAAATTGAAATAAATAAATAAAACAAAGAAAGTTACAACTATTTTTCAAGTAGATTGGTATATTTTGTATATCTTTCTCAACTCTCTGCCAAGTTAGACTGAGATGGAATGTTGTAAAACTTCTTTAAAAAAATTTATAAAATTTCGTAATTTTAAATTTTTTTAATTTTTTTGCTTTTTTGCACATAAAATATTTAAAAAAAAAGCACTTTTCCATTTCAAGGAGCCATAAAAATGCAACGAAAAAAATTGCTAAAATCACCTAATGCCAGTAATAATTAATTGGGATAAACCTACGACAGAATTGACCTGTTTGAGGCTTATGGAGCATGTGCAGAAAGACAACTTTCTGATACATTACAACTGAGAGTTTTCTTTATTTTTTTTTAAAAAAAGTGATTTAGAGTGAAAAACTTTAAGAATATAAGAAAATACTGAAATATATTAATCACACAGTATTATTTACACTCATGTCCATAAATTAAGAATTATGAAGTTCAGGCAAAGAAAGAGACAGAAGCAAAACAAATTTGACTTTTTGTAAAGTCTATTTATTAAACAAAAGGTAAAGAGCAAAAAAGATGATATATATTTGATATAATTAATAAAAATTCCGATTTTTACTCCCTGGAGCAAATTTTAAAAAAGAACCTACTTACAAAAACAGTATAACATGGTTAGTATGGTGGTTAATACGGAGTATGTCTCCCGGACGATGCAATGCAGGCCTTACAACGCCTACGCATGCTGAGTATCAAATTATCAATCTGATCTTGGGGAATATTACACCACTCATCAAGCAATGCCCTCCAAAGTTCCGGTAGACAGGTGGGAGGGGGTTGCCGGGCTGCAATTCGTCGGCCAAGCATATCCCACACATGCTCTATTGGATTCAAGTCCGGTGAGTGTGCTGGCCAATCCATACGGGTGATATCCTCCGATTGAAGGCATTCGTCTACAATGTCTGCATGGTGAGGACGGGCGTTGTCATCCATAAACAGAAATTCAACCCCTATGGTGTCCCGAAACAAACGTACATGTTGTTCCAGAATTACATCCCGATATATGTGGCCTGTCATCGTTACACTCTGAACATGCAGGTCAGTTCTGGAACCAAGAATAATTCCTTCCCAAACGAGCCATCCTGCCCCACCGTAACGGTGTCGTTTAATAGTGTTCTCTTGGTGGTAACGGGTACCTGGCGCTCTCCATATGAAAGTCTGGCGATAATCAGACTACAAACTAAACCTGGACTCGTCGGAAAACATCACACAAGACCCCTGTTGCGGTGTCTACAATGCATGCTCTCTACTCCAGGTTAATCGCAGACGACAGTGAGTTGCAGTAAGGGGAACACATCTACGAGCTAGACAGGCCTAAGGCTGTACGCTGCGATGTACCGTAGCTGAGACTGACGAATGTCTGATGCTGTGCTCCGTTTGTTTCTTTTGGCAGTAACTGCCAAATACCGGTCCTCATTCGGCGTTGTAACTTGGGGGCGACCTGTGCTGTAACATCTACTCACATTACCATCATCTTGGAATCGTTGCCAAAGCCTGGAGATGACACTCTGGGCGATTTCAAGTTCCTCGGATACTTCCAGCTGGGTAGGTCCACATTCCAGTCGTCCGATAATTCTACCACGTAAAAAATCATCCAAATGCTTCCTTTGTGCCATAACTATGCGGTTATTGCACTGAAAGCTTTTAAAGCGCTTGTGAACAATTTTACTTTGCCACCATTCCTTATATACTCCTCTCTTATACTCTAGTCATTGTGACGTACTATCCGCGCCATCTGGTGGTTTCCTGTAATTTGCATATTCTTCTTCAAGATGTGTGTGATAATTCTACAGGTGAAATTTTTATTTTAGAGTTCAATTTCTGTGTGATTCTGAATTATCCTTAATTTATGGACATGAGTGTACATTTTGAATTTTTCTTTATGCAGTGAATGCAAGCAAATGAGTCTAAGTTTTCTCCCATTGTTTGACAATACTAATATCACTTTGTTTTTTATTCACCCAAAAGCACACACACTTTTTTTAATTATATTTTCAGTTTTATTATGTAATTTCAACTATGCTAATGAATGAGTATTTTTAATAAATAATCCAATCTTAATACTGGGATTTGGATAATGTAACCCCAAAATCCAGTAAATAAAAATATAACACTTGATTGCAAACCCTACTGTATTATGAATTTGTAGATCAATTTTTTCAAACTCAAAAATGATAACCAATACCAAACCAATTTAATTTTAGGCTGTTTTCTGATGCATGTTCTATCACAAAATAATTAAAAATCATTTTTGTTTAACGTAGTCGGTGAATTACACGCACTGAGGTTCATCACTAAAATTGATTTTTACTATTCATTTTGCAGAGACGAAAGTCAAAATGGAAAGGGGGAAAAGGCACTTACGTTTTAAATGAATCAAGCTTTTTATTTTACTGAAATTCATAGTTTTAAGACAAAAGTGTATTTTTTTTTCATTCTCCACTGACGTAATAGAATGTTTTGTCTATTCTTATGGTAATTTCGGATGTATTTTGGAATTGCAAATAATTCATTAACAATGGATGATCTGTAGGATTTCTTTAACTGATGAATTTTTTAAAAATAATATCATATAACTTTTCTGTTTATAGAAAATTCTATGAGTAAAGTTAGAATTTTCTGATTCATGTTTATCTTTGAAAACAGCGCCCGATTTCCCTTGAAGTATGTTAAGCATCACACACACACACAGATAATGGATTTTCATAACGTAAATTTTTAATGAATTTCCTTTTTCGCAAACTTTTAAAAGTATTTACATTATTTGATGTTGTTTTTTAAATGTTTTTTTCAAGGTTTTCGGCTGGATTGTAACAAATTCTTGTAATTATAGATTCCTTTTATAGTTTTAATTCCAGTGCACCTGTTCAAAGAGTTTGTTAGGATTTGTTGGATAGGTATGCGAGTATAAAGCATAAATGACTACAAGAATTTGAACAGATTCAAAACGCCCATGACTCCTCATTTTTACCAATATCAGTGGCGCACACAAGGGGAGGTGTCCTGAGAGTCTTTACAGCCCCCAAAGACCTTGAATTATTCTAAGCTATTCAATGCAGTCAAATTAATCTTCGTTTATAATTTTAGAGGGTTGAAATAAAGTATAAAACAAATTATTTTAATTTTGCATTTCATTCATCTCCTATTTGAGTGTAGTATTATGCATGAATTACTAACGAAGTCGTTAAGTAACAACTTATGAAGATTTAATTTTATAAATGTGGTGAATAACGTTGATTCTCTGCAATTTTTAAAATTATTTTTATCATTTTAAAGTATAACAAATAATAATTTATACAACTAATCGCTAATCGGGGCACAATATTTTTCAGTAACCCGTATTTTGCTAACTCAAATAGATTCAACGGTTTCCGCACGCGTGAGCATGTAACATCTAGTTGCCCATTCGAGAAACATGGATTTTCGAATTCTAAGCATCAAATGAATATTGTTCGGTTTCAGATTCATTTATGGTCATCACGAAAGTCAAACGAATCGGAATTGAAGCCTTTTGAATGGTATTAGAGATTCTAAAGGTATCAGTGGAATACGTGGCAACAAATTCTCCGTAGTAGCAGAACCGAATTTTCGTTCTAACTTTACAGTCAAAATGTTTGCTTCAAGAAGTTCCCGTTATAATTTTTTGATGATCAAACGTGCACCGTTGCATTATCTAAGTGAATTTAAGTTACGCAGATAATAACCAGGGAAACAACCGAAGATTATGTGGTGACATTCCTGATATATCTAGAGAATTCAAAAACTCGGTTGGAAAATTTACGGTTTTGTTTTCATCAACAATAGTGTCGATTGGTTCAAAAAACGTTGGATCAACTGGCGACAACCCTGTGTCTGAAAGTTTATTTCGTCACAATATCAACATTTTTTTCTGGTTAAATAACAGGATTACAGAGGCAATAATTATCAAGATAATTATACAGAATATCCGGAAAGACACTCTGAATCAATTCCTTTTTGCTTAAAGAACATTACAGAAATCGTCTGGTTATTTCATGCAGAATGTATTGTGATGAAGTTCTACTTTACCGTTTCCGATATTCAGTAGTTGGTTAGGAAATATTTGTTCAGATTGATCATCGTGCAAATGTACTCGCGTGTTTATGGTCAGTCGATGTGTTTCCACGTTTCGCCATCAAAACAATTGTTTTAAACAGGCGTTAATCTCGTGAGCAAAAGTAGAGTTTGTAATGACTGTTAATGCCTGTCGGAAATCACCAGACAGTAATACAACAGCAATACAAAATATTCTCTCGTTGCCATTTAAATCTTGCAAAGCTCTATGTAATGCTTTGAGTGAATGTTTATGGTTCATGGTACACTTATCCCTGATCATGACTGAATTCATTTGCAATACTGTAGCCAATCCACTTTTTTTCCTATGGTACACATTGCATCTTGTATTTTATGAATGTCCAAAGGCAGCTGATGCGGAATGTGCAGTTTTTTCACCATCTAACACAGTGACAACAATGCCCGAAGATGCAATTTCCTATTGCAATCATATTTTCGCACGACTGCACCTGAAAGTTTAGTTGCTACAGGGAATGAAAATCCGGAGGTAAAACTCGAACACAAAGCCATTTGACCTCATTCCAGCTTTAACCAGAAAATTTACGGAAGCTTTTAAATCCGTATCCAGATTCTCGTTCCCACTCCGAGAAGTACTCGGTGCCCACTTTCGACGCCCTTGCTCCTGTAAGTTCAGTCTCTGAAGGGAGACATTATGGTCGGTCGGCATTATCCGGCAAAGTTACAGGAGTTTCTAAAATCCGATTTCACATTATTATTGTTTCCCACCCAGAAAAACACCAGGAAAGCATTTATCTCTCCTTAAGAATTTTAAAGCAAGCCTTTTCAACAATTCGTGAAAAATACTTTCGTCTGGCATTATTTGACGTAGATATGAGATTATCTTGAATTGGATTGAGAATATTCAGATCGGCAGTTCCGAAATACAATCAAGACCCACTTTTTGCGTCTCTACGTTGGCAAGTTAGACTAGTACTGCTAACCGAGAATATTCCGATCCCCCGGCATTATCTGGCAAAAATACAGGAATTTCTATATTTCGATTTCAGACTCGCTTAAACCATCTCAAATTACACCAGGAATACACTTTTCCCGCGCCAAGACTTTAAGGGTGAGCTCCTGCCCCGGTTTGCGTAAAAGACGGTCATCCTGAATTATCCGGCAAAGTTACTGTTATTTCTCAGATTGAATATCAGATTCGGATTATCCGTTTTGAAATACACCAGGGACAAAGTTTTCATGATCCAAGGCTTTTAAGGCAAGTCCCTGCTACAGTGTGTCTAAAATACGGTCGACTGGCATTATCCGGCAAAGTTATCGAAACTCCTAAAATTCAATTTCAGATTCTCATTTCACACTCCGAAATGCACACGGAGCTGACTTTTGATGCTCCAGCGCGAGCAAGTTCAGTCGCTAGAGATAATGAAAATCCGGACGCGGGACTCGAATCATTTGCCTTTTCTCCTAATTCAGACAATATCCGGCAAGTTTAGTGGAGTTTCTGAAACATAATTTCAAATTATCGTTTCCCGCCCCTAGATACAACTGGAAATTACTTTTGTTCCCCTGAGCCGGCAAGTTCAGTCCCTGGAAAGGGCATTAGGGTCGTCCGGCATTATCTGGCAAAGTTACAGGAATTTCTAAAATTCGATTTCAAACTCTCGTTCACCATCCCGAATTACAACAGAAACGCACTTTTCCCGCACCAAGACATTAAGGGTAAGCTCTTGCCACGGTTTGCGTAATAAATGGTCGTCCTGAATTATCCGGCAAAGTTACAGTTATTTCTCAGACTGGATATTAGATTCGGATTATCCATTTTGAAGTACGCCAGGTTCCAAGTTTTCACGATTCAAGCCTTTTAATGTAAGCCCCTGTTATGGTGTGTCTAAAATACGGTTGACCGGCTTTATCCGTCAAAGTTACTGTTATTTTTGGAAACTAACTTGAAATTTGGATTCCACACCCCGAAATACGCCAGGCACTTAATTTTCGTGCATTTTGGTTTGCAATATCTGCTTCCACAGACACATGAGCAATGCCACATTTTGCGATTATTCCCTTACGGGAATCTGACAACGTTTTTTCCGGATTCTTCCCATTTCCAGCAATAACACTATTATGGCATAATTAATTGAAATAAAAACCATCCTATGTTTTAAGTTGGACGAAATGACACACAGTATGCAAAATTATATTATAGTCGGTTGAGTAGTTTCGGAGTCCATGGTGGACAAACACTGTGACACGTATATTTTATATATAAAGAGATATATATAATGAAAACTTTAATTAAGTACTTGTAATTAACAATTTATTTTATTAATTAATGCTTATTATTAATTAATTAGTTTCTTTTTTGCTGTTTTTTGTTAACAACATCTACGAAATCAGAAGAATCAATTGGTGTTGTTTTCAGGTACGATATGAGTTGAGGGACTTTCGACCATGGACTCTCCTCTTGAAAAATTTGTGTATGTGTTACTGACCAATATTGTATCTCTAAAAAGAGAAGTTTGCTAGTCAAACAGCTTTCCGAAGTCTTCATTAACATACAAAAAAAAATCTTTGATGTTAACTACTTTTTCGGAACAAAAATGGCAACCTTCGCAATCCGATCAAAATGTCAGCTGAAAACCCATGTTCTGCTATAAAATTCCCCGCTAAAATGCTCACCAAAGGACCCGTGTTGCCACATATCTTGAAAGATTGGATTTTTTTCTGCTAAGTATCGTCAGAGTATTCGTAAAAATGGTTATTCTATGTAATTTTAAATTGAGTGGTACTTATAAGTACCGTCGGTAGATAAATTACTCTAGCCTAAGGCATCGTAGTCAAGGTTTTCCGTCGGCAACAGCAACCGTCAGCTGCAGAAAAGCACTGAATGCTTTTTGTCTCCAAAATTTTAATGCTAAACAGATTTTATGTTATGTTAAAAAAGATCCGTATATCTGATGTATATTTATATAATTGAATTTGTGTTAATTTACGTGACGTATTAATTTGGGTCCTTTTTTAATCAGAAAAAGTGCTCCAGTATAATTATTATATTTGACTTCATTATTGCATAGAAAACATAAAGTTTTAATGTACAGTAGAACATCGTTTATCAGAATTTTTTCCCCCCGGAGCATCAAATATCCGAACCAATGTTCGGATACGTCTTCGAACAGTGCAATTCTCAATAGTTGCTTCCCGTGAGGCCAAAAGTGACGGGAAAACCCTAGGTGAGGGATATTTGGGACTTTCAGTTGTGTGATTTGGTAAACATCTGCGCGGAATATTAGGTCAGTTTGTTTCCAAGTGGGGGGGGGGGTGTATACGTGCTCTTTTGTTGAGTTTTGTTGATGTAGAAACATGGATGGTATGCGATGCAGAAGACTGTGGATTTCAAATGCTAAATAATGACGAGATAGTGACTTCCGTGCAAGAAGAATCCGACCCTGTCGACGATGAAACGGATGAAGACGAGGATAACAACAACAACGAAAGTAGCAAGGGTCCGTCAAATGCTGAAGCGTTTTTCTGCTTTAGAGACAACTATGGAGTGGTATGAGCAACAATTAGAGTGTTGTCCTACTCAACTACTGCTACTGAAGAGAATCAGAAACCTCGCAGTGAAAAAACAAAGATGTGCAATGATACAGCGAAAAATAAGTGATTATTTTACACTATCAAGTTAAAATTGCGACGTTTTGCACCTATTTTGCTTTTTCTTCAAGCCCGTTTCCCGCATGTGACGATTTTCAATATTTGCATAGAGTCCAGTATCATATACTGCATGGATCGCAGTCGATATTCGGTTATCCGAACAATCGCGTATCCGAACGGTGTCCGGTCCCAATTGAGTCGGATAAACGGCGTTCTACTGTACTATAGATTTTTATTTAGATCGGTTAATTTATTCTCATTCGCGATTAAAATATTTTCCCTACTTTTTATCTTCTATTTATAAATCCAATTTTTATTACTTTCATTTGTTAAAGCTAGAAAAACAATAAAAAAAAAACAAGAAGAAATATTTTTGCAGCTTAAAAACAATATTGCAAATCGATATTTGTTTTATAAACAAAACGATTTATGTGAGATTTCTCTACCTGGAAATTTTTCTAAGATGCATATTTACCATTTTTTACCTGGCATACAATATACTTAACTAAAAAAAATTCTATATTATCAATCTCTGTAATATTTATAAATAAGTATTGCTCCAAAAGTTTTTACAATACTAAGTTTCAATTTTCTGACTTCAAACGTGAATGAAAAAGTAGTCTTGTCTTAGTTAATGATATTTTCTCGTACAATATTTATTTAAATTAAATTACACAATTGTGTGTTTCTTAGATTAAATGAAAACCTTGTTCGAATTCCTTCAAAACAAACAAAAATCTACATCTATTAAGAAAATCTCATTATTTTTCGATAAAAGAGGCTATTTAAATCAATGCTCTCCGCATATGTATCTTCTGATCAACTTCAACGCTCCAGTTAATTCATTTAACAGAATGATTTAGTAGACTGAGAATGGCAACAGTCTAATCGGATGATGCAGAGGACGACGCACCATCTCGGAATCAGCATGATGACTTTGACAGGATTACACTCTGGGATTGGAGACCGGACGTCTCATCCAATTATTCAGGGAATCTCTTGACGGATGACCAACATCCTGCGTTCCTGAATTAGGAGTCACACTGTCTTGAGGTGCAATTGCATTCTCACTGAGAGTTCTCGAATCAGTGACATTGCTAATGTTTCCTTCGGAATTCAAGCACATTGCAGTCTATGCAAAGCTTTTGTGCGATAGCTAAAATAAAGTAGTGCGGAAGTGAGCATGTGATATTACTCATTCCTAAAACACACCAAAGGGATTCTGCTTAAGAAATCTTCCAAAGAAATCATCGTTAATTTTCATAGAACTATACACTCATGAAATTATCCTTTGAAACACCGAATGTACTCGAATCTAAGCCGCACTTCCCCCAATATTAATGCTTCTGAAAATCAAGTGCGGCTTAGAATCGAAGGGGAAAATATTTATTGGATGGAGCAATTAGAGCAATTATAGGTTCATGTATGTTTTTAAAAGTTTTTAATACTGATAAAATAATTAATTATATGCAGTCTGGGTGGCGTAGTGGGTTTGTCATTGACCTTCTGCACCCAAGGTTGCGAGTTCAATCCCAGGCCAAAGTCGGTGGATTTTCCTGATGCAGAAAATCGATGCAGTCGTATGATTATGTGGCATGTAAGAAGTCCCTTGAGTGCCTGTTTGGCTTGGGTGTTTTCGGAAAAATTAAATTCCTAGAACAAGTTCGCATATCGTTAGAGCTCAGGAGCATCCCTCTGGGGAGAAAAATGGGCTTCAATTCAAAAATACTAGCGACAATTGGTATCGCCTATATGGTGCCGCACTAAAAAGTTATACTAGCTCCTGGAAATGTACTATGGCTGCAATGGTTAAATACCAATCCGTACGCACGCAGCCCTATTGGAAAAAACTAATTATTCAATTCTTTAATTTTTATTTTAATATCGTAAAATTTGATACCGATAAACCATTCTACGTTATTTTTCATTTTTTAAAAAAATTTGTTGAGAATTTCTGGGGTGGCTTAGATTTAAAAAATTCGGAGCTCGTTTATTCACCTATTTTATTTCTGCTCGACTCACACTTGCACTAAACGTAGCTAATATGTATATTTCATACTTATGAAACATTCGCATGACGAGTTCATCCACTTCACACCAACGTGAAGATTTCAAGCAATGATAGATTTAACGTGCATCATTCTTGATCCATGAGACTGGGTGTTTAATGAAATAAAGATTCGAACACGGGGTTAAATCAAAACATACTTTTCTAATTTCGGTGTAATACATCATAAAGGAGAAAAAAGCAACTCACTCACTCAACACGATATCTCCAGAAGTATTAGACCTACAGATATGGAATTTGACAGATGGTTGATTTGATTGTTGGAGAATCACAAAGAACGGGTTTTACGAAAATCGAACAGGGGCGTTGTAGACAAAAATTCCCTTTTTGAACTATATGTAGAAATCTGAAATCAGGCAAATATACTTTATGTTGTTCAAAAAATATTTGATAAGAGCGGGTTATGCTAAAATCGATTCCCAAAGGGTTGTATGGGGGCACGTTGGAGACAAAATTCCCATTTTTGAATCATTAGACTAGTAGACTCGAAATTTGACAGACATGTTCTTTCTGTTGATTAGAGATCCGCTAAGAACGAGTTTTCCGGAAGTTGCTGGGCCGTTTAGACAAAAATTCCTGTTTTTGAACTTTGCATTCACAGACTGGAAATTTAGAAAACGTGTTTCTTTTTTAGAGAAGAGAACCGCTAAGAATGAGTTTTACAAAAATCTGCTCCCTGGGGAGTGGGGGGTTCTGCTGTATAGGTGTTATAGACAAAAGTTGCCGTTTTTGGATTTTTAGACCTACAAACTTGAAATTTTTTTAGTAAACATTTCCTTTCTGTTAAGAAGCAGATATCCGCTAAAAACGGATTTGGTGAAAATCTACTTCCAAGGGAGGTTGGGGGAGGGGGGGGGGTTATAAATAAAAGGAAAAAAATCCCGTTTTTGAATTATTAGATTTGAAACTTGGAAAAATATGTTTCTTCTTTTGATCAGAATTTCGCTATAAACGGGTTTCCCAGAAATTGTCTTTCCAGGAGATTATCTGCTTTCTGAGGCATAAAAGGTAAAAAAAAATCCTATTTTTTTTAATTATTAGGCATACAGAATTGAAATTTGACGCGCATGTTTCTTTTGCTAATTAGAGATCCGCTAAAAAGTGGATTTGAAGAAATGGTCTCCGATTGGGGGATTACCACTAGTGCCATGCCCAAGATTATCTCGGACATGACAGTTAAAAGATTAATAGATAATATGTTATTCATAAATAATATGCATACAAACTTTTAAATTCATTAACACAAAATTGTATATTTTGGACAATTTTTTAGAAATTATTGTTGAATTAAGGACACTTTAGTCGTTACTTAAAGGAGAAGATGTCGTTCCCAAATTTTTGTCGTAGGACCAAATTTGAAAAAGTTAATCAGAATTTATAACGAACAAAAATATTAGATATTCTTTAGCAACTGCAAACTTCTTACAGGGGAGTTAAAATCTAAAAAAGAAATAAAAACACACATCCATTAACCCCCTCCCGTCTTCTCCCGAGCTGAACTCGGGCTTGCAAAACATACCATCCTGGTTCATCCCGAATGTAACTCGGGTACTGTGAAAATTTACGCTGTGCAATCGATTTTTGCCGAATTATTTCGCATGTGCTTTTCATGGTTTCGAATAACTGAAAAGTGCCCCTCGGTAGAGTTTTCTGCAAAAAGAGGACGTCCTTCTGCTGAGGACCCCCTCACCCTTGCCTGAAAGACACTTTGTTGACTACATTCTCCATACAGAGAAAAGAACTAATCCAACAGGACTGCGTTTTATTTGCCGTTCAAAGAGACTAAAGGGAATGAGAAGAGAAACAAGATTCTACTGTACACATTGCGATGTTGGGTCATGATCATACATGATAAAATTTTTATTAATAATATTTCATAATCACTTATGTAGATGCAAAAAAGATGTAAATAAAATTTAGTATTAGAAATTTGGTAGAAACTAGGTATTCTAAGCTTTATATTTAAAGCTAGTGTGAATTGACTCAAAGTCTAATGGTTTCTATCATACAGAAAACCAAATTTATAAAAAAATTACACATTTATAAGGGGTATCTGAACATGTTGAAAATGATCAAATTTGGTCAAGACAGATATTTTAGATTTTTATTTTATTGAATAAAGCTATCTGTTGGCTTTATAAAACATATTTGGTTTTGTTTCTACGCTACACAGAGGCCAAGTTACACATGTATTTTGTAAAGTTAGAAAAACCAAAAGGGGGTCTTTGAGCTACCAGAAGCGGGCATTTAAATTACTCAAAATCTATCATGGTGAATCTGATAACTCAAAATATTAAAAATGTATTTCTATAAAACTTTTTGAACCCGATATTTATGTTATTTTCTAGAGAATGTACTAAAATATTTCTTATTGTATGAATACTTTTTGAGTTATAGCTTGTTTTTTAAATAATGGTCTCATATAGAATGTCACATTTCTAATAATGTTTACTCCATCAGCTCTAAGACTTTCAGATTTTAATAAAAAATTAAAATTTTATAGTATATTTTCTAGATAAATGCATCTACTTTGTCTTAGTAATAGTTTTACTAAATATAAGTTTATATTAGTAAAATTAAATTATTGCTTTGAAGTATTTCCTCTAATTGCTTTGAAGTATTTAAAAAATATTGCTAAAATTTCACTTATAACTGGGATTTTTGTAAATATTATATAGCTAATTTTAAATATTGTTACAGGTAAATATTAGTATTTATTGGTATTGAGTCCTATAAAAGCATTTATAATGTTTAAATATGATATTTTGTTAAAAAGTACTTCGAACGTGTTCGGATATCTTATAGATTTTTTTACATTAATTTTTAGGAATTTTGTATGCGAAAGGTGCTATTATGTTTAGAAAAACGTATGTATGTTTGAAACTAAGCATTAAAAAATTGACATTTTTTATCCATAATCCAGAAATAAAATGAAACTGGAAGGGATTAAAAATATCTGTAATGTTATAAAAAACGTAGAGACAATAAAGTACTTATTATTTAAAAATAAATTCTGAATCAATTTTCAGTCAATACATATTTAAAAATCTTGAAAGATATGTTGTCTTTGTAATTAACTCAATTACTTTAATTGAGTGAAAGAATTTCATTATTAAAGCAGAAAGCCTCAGAGAGAGGCAACGCTAACGATAAACTTTTTATTCAAATAGTTTTCATAAAAGGTATTTTTTTTCTATAATGGGGATTAGTTTTTACTGTTATATCATTTTTATTTAAGGTATCCGAACACGTTGAAAATGACCAAATTCGGTCAAGACAGATATTTTTGTTTTTTTATTTTATTGAATAGAGCTATCTTTTGACTTTACGAAATATACTTTGTTTTGTTTCTACACTACCTAGAGGCCAAGTTACAATCAATTTTATAAATTAAAAAAAAAAAAACAGATCTACCAGAAGTGGGCATTTAAATTGCTCAAAATCTATAATGGAGAGTCTGATAACTCAAAATATTACGAATGTATTTCTATAACTGTAGAGAATGTACTAAAATATTTCTTATTGTACGGACACTTTTTGAGTTATGACTTGTTATTTAAATAATGGTCTCATAAAAAATGTAATATTTCTTATAATGTTTACTCAATCAGCTCTAAAATGTTCAAATTTTAATAAAAAATTAAAATTTTAGTAGATTTTCTAGATAAATGCATCTAATTTGTTTTAGTAATACTTTTACTAATATATGTTTATTACTTTTTTCTCTAACTGCTTTGAAGTTTTTCAGAAATATTGCTAAAATTTCACTTATAATTGTGATTTTTGTAAAATTCAGGTAATTTATTTTAAATTTTGATAGTTAAATATAGTAATATTTATTGGTATTGAGTCCTGAAAGAGCATTTATAATGTTTTAGTATGCTATTTTGTTAAAAAGTACTCCGAACGTGTTCGGATACCTTAGAGAGTTGAAATTGTTTAAAAGTATTCTGGGCTTGTTTTACTTTATGTACTGTATACACTAATAACAAATGCATAATTTAGAAATGCCTTTTTAATACACGAAACATTAAAAAAGTTATTTATGGTAAGATTACTAAAAGTTTTAAATTTAAATTACTTATTAAGTTACAATATTTCGGTTCCTTTTGGAAATAGAATTATATATTGATAACAATTTTTTTTTCAGTTTTTCAAAAGTAATTTTTTATTTCCTTTGCATTTTTAACTCAAGCATGAATTTAGTAAAATAAAAAAATAATGACAAAAACTCATATTAGTTTTAAGAAAAGATTATTTTACGTTTTTATCATTTTTACTTTTTCTTAAAAGAAGAAGTGATAAAAACATAAAGAGAATTTCAGTAGATTAATTTTTATTTTTGATTAATTTTTTTCATCCAGGACCTCTCCATTATTTCACAATACACATTAAAACAAAATTGATATTTTAACACTGTGTTAAGCAAATATTCATATATTTTTCAATAAAAATATTTTCTTTTTGGTGACTGATACATAAAAAGAAAAACGTTTTATTATTTGTTGAATAGAAATTATCTATCGAGTTTTATTTCTTTCATTCGAAGTTCGAAAAGATTCCTATATTGTTCTATACAATCATGAAAAGTTTTACTGAACAAAGATGAATATCAAATTGCAAAAATGGAATTCGAAGCAAAGGTCTCCATTAAAAAAATTTAAGAGAACTAATTTTTCGAATATTTCTTATTTTTTATTTTCTGTGTTAGTTATTCTATGTATTTTGTCTATTTTGTTTTGTTTTATTTTTGAGTTCAATTGTGGAATTGAGACAACATGAATTTCTAGTAATATATTTATTTAATTCTATTCTAACGTCTTGCCTTATTTCTTTCGAAATGATAAGACTCTTACATATTATCCGCAAGCCACTAACAGCATTTAGCGAAGTTCAAAGAATTTTCGTTATCCCAGAAAATGTTAAGCAAATGTTCTTAGAATGACATCATACATCTTTCTCATTAGTATCTTTTCTCCCTCCAGATGAAATAAGCTACGATTATCGTAAAATATTCAATGAATAATTGCTGACACGTAATTAATAAAAAAAAGAGAGTACCTATTTTATTTTTTTTAAAAATTGAACCGTTCTAAATAACTTGTAATTTAAAGGAGCATTTCTTTATAAGATTTCTGCCTTTGTCACTCTTTCATTCGGATGTTCTCTTGTTTTTAACACAGCTATTGTCAGATATAGAATACCAGTATAATCGCTGCTACTGTGGCCTCAGACCTCTATAGTAATTATAACTAACTTTTGAATGAAATGAACTTTTAAAAGCAATTAGCTTTCATTCCCTTCTAATCAATAAATAAAAATAGAGAGGTTTAAATGCAGAGCAAAAAATTCAAGGAAACCACTTCTCTAACAATATTAATAATAAATTAATAGCATGTAATCGCTCTTTATAATACTGTGGCAGTGTTTGAAAAATCGCCCTCAACCACCATGAGCTTGAGCCGGCTGTACATAAATTGTTATCTGATTTGCAACCTCTTTGCGGCAACTCAACTAAATCGTCTGCCGATTTGTTGTTTTTAATTTAAAGAGATTGGAATATGGAATTGCTATTAAAGTTATTATCGGAAATATTGTTGCTGATTCTTCTGCATTTTAGAGTCCTACATGTTACTTCTGCATGAAAAACCTACGATAGTTTCACACTTATGATTTTGTTAACAGAACACAGATTATTTCATTTCCTGCAATTGGTTCAGCAATTCTGGCAGACTTCGATCGCATCGAATGGTATTCTCTGTTTTGCCGTTACAACTTGTGATTCTGGTTCTGAACGTTTTCCACACAATTCTGCTGTCGCACTAAAAACCTTCGCGCAGTATAAAGATAATCATGTAAGTTTTTCCTTACTTTTAAATGTGTGTCTTTTTCTTTTAGAGCCGCTTCTGACTTCTGTTATATATTTCTTACTCTCTTGCAACTAAAATGTTTATATGTAATGTGTTGAAACTAAAGTGAAGAAATCAGTTAATCTGCAGATTAGCTGAGTAATCTACCCATTAACTAGGGTGATCTGTAAGCGAGCGGAATTTTTCGATATCTAAAATGAATGAGTGAATATTAACGTCGCACTATTTAGCTATACTAGCGGACTTTTGGCGATGGACCTCTGAATTTTGAATCATGGCCAAGTGGTGAGGGTGACAGGAGCCTTTTCTCCTAACTTCCACACCACACCAACGGGAGAGCGTACGAGCCTCGACATATTTATCGTGTCCCAGCTCTCTCTAGACTGCGGTTTTTCAGCAGTGCTAGTTACGAACTCATGACACGCCAACCACGAGTCCGTTACCTTGACCGATATCTAAAGAAGCGCGTCAATACAATCAAGCAAACAGCAAATTAGTTGATAAAATCAATCCTCAATCAATTGAAAAACTGTAATACAAATAGTCAAGAGGTTTAACGTATTACAATTAAGGAAATGAATTTGTGAAATATATAATAAAATTATGTTTGCTCATTTTGCTTTTCGCCGATTTGGATTCGGTGATGAATGGCGTAAGGTCTCTTAGTGGGTCATGTAATTTAATGAACTATAATTTCTTTCATCATGATTGCTATATCGGTATGTGCAGCTATACTTTGTTATTTTGGAACAGTTTTTTTTCTCAAAAGGTCGTCGTAGTTAAATTTATTATAAATTAATCGAAGAAGTCTTTTAAAGAATTTTATTTTACTGTTTCTACCATTCTGTTTCGAAATGTTTATGATACATTATTCGGGGATGAATCAATGTTTCCAATTAAAATTCCTAACAGAAAAAAATGTTTGAACTTTAACGGTACGGAAACGGCTAATGTGAGGATTACCTGGTTAAAAGGCGGGAAACTCTTGATTCTGCTCTTTAACGGATCATATCAGTTAATCTGGGGCTATCTAGGTAATCTGCAAATTGACGGTTTTCGAACTTTAACGGTAACAGTTAATCCCCCACTATTGAAGTAGGTCTTGTTGCATTTAGAGCACCTCTGTTCTAGAAAAATAATTATGAATTCTGGTTCTTACTGGCTGATAACTTGAATCCAGTTATCAGCCAGTAAGGTTCTGGTTACTATCTGGTTGATTAAGGTAAGGTTACTATCTGGTGGATAACTTGAATTCCAGTTAATCATAAAAAGTATCGTTTCAGATAAAACTAAATTTCATAGATTAACATCTAATGCGGATTGCAATATTATAGCTTACGTTAATACTTTTACCCTTCCGATACTCTTTATATGCAATTAAAACAAAAAATGTTTAAACAATATACTGAATCTAAAAACGTTAAACTTTAATCGTTATTAGAGGATGATGCTCCATCACACTTGTTCAGGCAGATAAAGAAATCAAATAACGAACATGTTTCTAACGACGGCTTAAAAGCAATTTACCTTACAATACAATTGTCCTTAACAATATCTACAGGCAAGCTAGCAAAAATTGCTGATAAAATCAGGCAAACAATGCCTATTACAGTAATTGTGATGAAGTTCTTCCATTAAAGGCTTAAGAGAAAAAAATTAGATGAATTACCCAACCAGATTAAATTTTAACCCAATTTTTTATATTAATCGTAAGAAATTAAATTGTATGTGGATTGGTATTCATGGACATTTCAATAAAATACGCATTTAATTAGAAGAAGTTTACTTTTCTTACATGCAATTACATACAATTATTTACCTTAAAATCCGACGAAAATGCGCACCTATACTTTCACAAGCTGCATTTTTTAATTTTTAAGTATATTCGTCGCACCCCTACTTTTACGAAGAAACTTGAAATGTACATGTGTAATTCTATTATATTTTGAAGTCATTTATTCGAGGTATTATCCTAAGCTTTTGAAAAATATAGAATCCTTCTAGAACTACAACTATTTAAATTCATAAGAAATGAAATTTTTTTTGTAAAAAAATAAACAGCACTTCCATAATGATGAAGGATAATTTTTTTTCATGTCTATCTCTTCTTTTATATTTTTAAAGCTATCATTTTATACCCGGCGTATAACGCGTGCCCGTAAATTTCGATATCAGTTTTCGTGTTAAAAGGACTCGTTATACCCTTCCGGATTTTATAGTAATTAAGTTTAATGTATATAAAATGCATTCACGAATGATGGTTTGAATGTGTGTGTGTGTGCTTATCGAAATAGAATTGGCGATAATAAATACGGCCTTGGCGAACTTATTTTCTTTTTTGACTGGAGTATTGATTGCAAATGCATTGTACATTATTCATGAAATTTAATTAACAAAAATTCTAAGCGTAAAAAATATAAAAAAGTAACGCGTTTTACTTTTTAAAAATATTTTTAAGTATTACTGAAAAACCAATTATATTGCCGCACAAAGGTCTTTTTTTCATTAAAAAAATCGCATAAGATTCTGAGAAACTAACAAATTGAATTTATTTCTAATGAAATGTTAATCCTTCTCAGAAAATAGTTTTTACCGAGGTATATTTAGTATTTAAGTAATACCGAACATTTTCTCCACTTCAACAAAAAAGGCATAACACGCGATATGCTCCTTTCTTCCAAAAATTTATTTAAATATTTTGCAGAAAATAAAAGAAATTAAATAATTGAAAAAACATACAAAATAATCTGCAATTCATTACAATATTAAAAATGCTTGCCATTGAAACATGTCAAGAAAGCTGGTTGGTTAATTTTAGTGGTGAACCATGTTTGGATTAGCTGTAGCCCATATTCACTTTCTTAACCAAAAAATAAAACCCTTTATGCTTGTGATGTAGACATTATTTGAAAATGTAAGAAAGGAAGAGATGAAAGGACAAGAAGGATCCGACGAAAGAAGACCGCTAGGGTATCTCGAAGATGCTTAATCTTTTTTCTGAAGACAACTAGTGGAGGTTGAATTGTGTCTGAGCGGGCATCATTTTGTAGCCTCCCATAGTACCCCCTTGTGTTTGACAGAGGCTTGCTTGTGCTGTGAGGTTTAAAGATGAAATATTTGGTTCCTATGTTAAAATTTTCAGGAGTGCAATCAGGTATGGTTAATTTTTGTGGATCACAATGCTAGTTCACATAGTGTTTACCCAGCCGACGAATTTCTGGAAAGTAGATATTCAACAGATGGGTTGACCTACCAGATCCCCAGACCTTTACCGTATAGAACTAATTGAAGAACTCATGGAGAGCAATTGGAATTCTTTCTTTGCATAGAATCATGAAGGACCAGAAAAAAGCGTTGCTGTCTCTTGTAAACTATTTCATTTTTAGCATGAATTCACTTGGTGAAAGCAAAATAGTTATTTTTGTTCCATCCTGTAACATTTTATTTAGACTTTCTTACGCTGAAGAACCATGGATACAAACATATGTGGGTACCATAATTGTACTACATTATTTTTTTGTATTATGTTAACTTATACATACATATCTATAAACTTCATTTATGTCTTCAATATTCCTAAGATAAAAATCCGAAAGTAAAATTTTTTTCGATTTTAAATGTCAGATTAAGTAAATATAATATACTGTTTAAATATTTTACTGTATTTTCGTAAATAAATTTAAAGACTGGATATGGGAAAGAATCTGGTATAGAGGTTAATTAATTTCATACAATTAACACATTCAAAATGTTCAGTAGACGGAAGCTTTAAGAAACAGTTTTTTTTTCTTTAAGAAAAGAAATGATTCTGTTAAAATAATTACTGGATTTACTATTTAACACTTTGCATTCTTAATTAGAAAGCTAACTTTAAAAGTGTATTCTATATTAATAGTTTATAATTATCGTTAATATTTTCTTAATTATTTTTTCATTCAATCTTATCAAACTAAATCATTATGCATATTAGCTACGATAATTACGAGTAAAGCGTATATAATTTGGATTTCAGACGGCGAAAAACTTAATAATTATTAAAGCTTACTTGTAACTGATTAAATTAAAGCTAGTGTATAATGATGAATGTAATAACACAGCGAAAATTAATAGCATAGTTATGTAAATAGCTGTTAATACTATTTGCATATTTTTTGTAGGCTGTGAGGGACTATACACACAATAAATAAGAAAAATGATTAATTTTCTTCTCGAATACATATGACTTTTTTAATTCTTTTGTTTTATTTTACATCGTTATTTCGCTCTTTTTGATTTGCTTTCATTATTTTGTAATTATGAGTGATAAAATAGTTTTGTAGATTTTTTGCTTTGCTTTTGTTTTTATATCTATTTTTCAAATTTATTCATGTATAGCTTTGGAAGAATATTTTTTTATTGGTAACCATCACGGTTAATTGACATCTTTAAAATATCTGAGTTTTTCATTCATTCGGTTAGTCTGTTACCATGACGACCACTTTTTCCCACTTGTAAAATCGCAGACAGACCGACGCCATACTTACAAGAATATGATTACTTTCCAAATTAAATCAAGATCATGAATTGAAAAGACACCTCTCTCGACCATAAAAAAATCTGTAAAAATATTAAAATATAATTAATTATTTTTATACTACATTTTCTGTTTTTAAGCAGACGAGAAAATAATTAACGAATACATAAAACTTTAATCTGGATTTTAATGCTGTGTTTATGTCAAAATTCTTTTCCACTTTCATAAAAATAAATTACATAACAAGTTTGTGTACAAACACGGTTGATGAATTTTTAAGGATACTTTTTTTTTGCCTTTATTTCTGACACATTTGAGTATAACTTAAATGTGAACATGTACATTCAGTGTATACATTCAAATACACTATTGAAGTGCTACACGACAAATATGTTTTCAAAAGTTATAGTATGACGATTTTCGACTATATTCAACGTATCAATTAGTTCTTTTAGTAATTTGAAACAGGAATCTATGGAAAAAGCCAACTTATCAGAACAATGTTTCAACGCGTTCAAAACGAAATTTAAATTATAGTTAACCAAAATAAACGTAAGCACCCCCCCCCCCTTTTACTACGTTTGCTAAGAATAATTCTAGAGAAGGATACAATATTCAACCATACTTTTGGGATTTTATTCAAGAAATTGAAAATCAACTTCAGGATTTTCGGAAATACAGTAGAACGGTCGTTTATCCGAATCGATTGGGACCGGACACCGTTCGGATACGGGATTGTTCGGATAAACATAATCCGAAGGCGATAGATGCAGTTTATGAAACCGGACACTCTATACGACTATTGAAAATCATCACTTACGGGAAACGAGCTTGGGGAAAAAAAGCAAAATAGATGCAAAATGTCGCAATTTTACCTTTATTGTGGAAAATAATCATTTTTCGATGTACCATTGTACACCTTCGTTTTTTCGCTGCAAGGTCTCTGATTCTCTTGAACAGCAGTAGTTGAATAGGACAGCACTATGTTGTTCGTACCACTCCATAGCTGTCTCTAACGCAGAAACGCGTCAGCATTTGATGGACCTTTGCTACTTTCGTTGTTTTTGTTGTTGTCCTCGTCTTCATCCGTTTCATCGACGACAGTGTCAGATTTTTCTTGCACGGAAGTCACTATCTCATCATTATTCAGCATTTGAAATCCACAGTCTTCTGTATCGCATGCCATCCAGGTTTCTACATCAACAAAACTCAACAAAAGAGCATGTATACACCCCCTCACTTGGAAACAAACAGACCTCATATTCCGCGCAGATGTTTGCCAAATCACACAACTGAAACTCTCCAAATATCCCTCACCTTGGGTTTTCTCGTCATTTTTGCCCGTTGGTGTGGTGTGGTAGTTAGGAGAGGGGGGTGCCAGCTCAGGTGTCGTCCGCGTCACTTGACCATGGTTCAAAATGACGCGGACCGTCGCCAAAAGCCCTCGTGTTGCTAATCAGTGCGACGTTAATATTCTCTCACTCTCACTTTCGTCACTTTTGGCCTCACGCGAAACAACTGTTGAGCACTGTACTGTTCGAAAACGTATCCGGACTTTAGTTCGGATAAACGACGTTCTACTGTATAATCAAAATTTTCTGCATTTTTTGCGACTATATTTACAGGTGATATACTTATGCCGACACAAAATTTTTAATCAAAATACATTGATTTGTAATCTGACATCTAACATAAAGAGAAAGTTGATCATGGCTCTTTGTAGGTTTTTTATATACACCGTATCTATCCAAAGACAAATATCCTTCGCTGCACTATATGTATTATTCATGTTATTATTTTTAAGTACGCGCATGTGTGAAGAACTATTTTGAGGAGATGAGCACATTGAGAGTAAAATTAGAGCCAAAATATTAGAGGAACACTCTGTGACAGCTATTCGAAAATTGCAACGATTTCATTTGAAACGAATATTGATACATATGTTTCTCAAGTTGAATGCGAAAAATCACATTAATTATATGATTTCTTTTAATAACAGTTCATACATGAAATTTGTCATGAAATTTTGTATACATAAAATGTCTATATATAAAGAATGTCAAACTAATTCCATTTTCTGTTTTAAAGTAAAGTCATAAATTAATAAATTTTAAATTACTTAAATATGTTAACATTTATATTTCTCAGTTTTTTTAAAACTTTTATCAGCTCTTGTTAGTATTATAGGTATATTTTGTGTGGTTCAGAAAGGCTAATTTCCTTGCAATGTGGCTCAGATTAGTTTGGGCACCTTTGTCTTAAATTAAATGGAAAAGAATAAATAAATAGATACACAAAATTATTTGAATTGTAACCAAAATCTTAAGAAATATGCACCTTGATTTTACAATGAACTTAAAAACAATTGCTGATGTGCAAATTAATCAGCTGGATTGACATGATAAATAATTTAAAAAATACAGGATAAAACCTTCATAAAATTAACCCGAATCTTCATGAAATTATCAACAATCTCATTCCTGACGATAGCTCAACCTGAATTAAAGCCTGATTAGCCCACTCGCAAATTCAGAAGCCTTCATAAATTAAAGATCCGTTAACAGAATGTAATAAATGGTTTTAGATCTCTGTTATACGATAGTTCTAATTATTCAGTTTGGCTTCGCCAAATGCCGCCTTAACATGAAATCCAATCACCCCCAATACCAATTCTATTAGTTTCAAATTCGAACCTACAAATACGCCCCCGAGTTAATACATTCCCCTGGACTAAGCCCAACCGAGTGCAGCCTGTTAATTAAGCTCCAACTATTGAAAATTGTTTTCGGGATTATCTTTCAGGAATCGCAGCAGCTGCACGTTTAGGCTTATATCCTGGTGTTATGTCCTTAATTAATTATTAAAATGCCAGGAAATAACGCGAAAAAGGATTAGGCTCTTCCTCGCGTCATAATTACTCGCCTGAAAACGGGAAAATGTTTGTTTAAGAAGAAAGCTCCTCTTTTGTGTAAAGGAAAGAGAAGCGGGAAAAATATTTTTGCTTTTTCAACAGTGAGACGGCGATTATTATTAGTATTTGATATTTGTTGAATAGTCAAACAGGGTGAACTCGCATCTTCCTTGTGAGAAATTTCTCTCGAAGAATCGGATTATGATTGTCTCGAGAAAACAACGTCGGAAAATTCCGGGAGAATTTTTGAAATCTGATCCTCCCGTTTTCTTGATGTTTTTGCTTTTCTATACATCCAATGCGATTGTTTGATTTAGAAACGCTGCGAAGAAAGCTGGATTATAAACAGATTTTCGCTCTCCCGTAGCGAGATCATTCGATTTAATTTAATCAAAGTATAAGGTTTTCGTAATTAAACATATCCGATGTTTGCTTATTTAAGTATATATTTCGTAGTTTTATGAAAGGCGCATTGATTTCTTTCTGCAGCTTGTTTCTAGAGATTTTGATATGAGGATATAGTTACTAGTTAAGACTGAGTTTTTGTATTGTAAAAAATAGTAATTTAGTTTGGTATAGTAAGAAATAGTGTGATATAGTTAAAAATTTTCGATATAATTTTAATCTAAGAAAATTATTTTATCCTTGCATAAGAAACATCAACGAGCATTCTCCCCGTCTGATTATTACGATCTAATTAAAAATGAATTTAATTTTCTCGTTAATAATTTTATTCTTTTTTTAGAATTATTGTTTACTTTCTAGTTCGATTAACTATAAAAGCTTGTTTTTTAATCTTTTTAAACAATAATTTTTAATTCGGTTCATCGCTTCGTACTAAGAAAACATAAAAATTGTAAACATTTATATCTCTTCGTTTTATATTTTATGGTTGTATTTCTAAGAAAACATTTAGTATCTTTATTACCTGCATTTTTAAATTTAATAAAATCTTTTTTTACTTAAAGTCTCCTGTTATATTTTAGATATGAACGTAACTAATTTTTTTTTCCAAAAAGGAAAAGTCATTATTTTAGTAAAAATTGAATATGTTACTTGTTTATTGTAACACATATTTAAAATTTGGAACCCTTCCATAAATAAACAATTTCTTCTTTAACATATAAAGATGAACACTTCTCATTTTCTTTACAGCATGTATGAAATATAAATACGGAGCAAGTACGAAGATTCACTTTTGTCAGAATGGAGTGGCGGCCGCGGTGGCCGAGTGGTCTAGGCATCGGATCATGGCTAGTTTGTCATGGGTTCGATCCTAGTACCACTAAAGATCCGCCGTGTAGGGGAGCGATGCACGTTAAATCTGTCGAGAGCTCAAACGTCCTCCCGTTGGTGTGGTGTGGTAGTTAGGAGAGGGGGTGCCAGCTCAGTTGTCGTCCGCGTCACTTGACCATGGTTCAAAATTACGCGGACCGTCCCCAAAAAGCCCTCGTGTAGCTGAACAGTGGGACGTTAATATTCATTCACTCACTCAGTCAGAATGGAGTGAAAGTATCGACAAGAGTTTATCAAGACATTATCATAGAATTGATAGTGAAGCCCTAGAATGCGAATTTGTTCAATGGAAACGACTTCAACAGAATTCCACTCCAGCTCATGAGGCAAAGACGACCTAGTGGTGGTTGAAAAAGACTGAGCCGGACTTCATAGAAAACGAATTTTGGACGTCTAGCCGTTCAGATTTATCACTAGAAAGTCTGGGATTTCGATAACCCTTAAACATTCGCCAGTATCGTTTCGACATACCTTGATATAAAATAATTGGAATAACTAAAGGACTACAGGACTTATTATTTAGTAGGGTTTAGTTTTAAGACTTTTTATTCAATGTATTTCCTTATATGCTCTAATAAGTTGCTGTCAATGAAAAGAAGCCATCAGCTCACAAGAAACTCATTGACATTATGTGTCGTGAAGCTTGTTGGACCACTGTTTTGTCGCAAAATATTTCGATTCTCAAATCTTCCAGGAACATTACCATTATGCGATACCTCTTCTGCGCCATCTCTAGGGAAAGATATATTAGGATTTACTGGAATATTATCAATTTCATCTGCACTTTCTTTAGATTCTTCGCAGTCCCTTTCTCGCAATCTTATGCCTTCATCGGAATTAAAATTAGTACAAGACAGCTCACTACCATCCGATTCATTTACAGTACGTTCTGACAAAAAATTTGCAATTTCATAAGGGCTTAGACCTTTTCTACGATCCACCGATTCAGGGTGTCTGCTCTGCACAAAGTTTGAAAATCGAATGAATTTTTTTTATGAGCAGGTAACCAAATGCTATACTACAAAACATTTAGACACAACGATTTTTTTTCTCCGCTGAACCATTCATGGTCAAATAAACGTGAAATATTACTTCCGGTAGTTTGTTTTACTAATGGTATCTACATAGTGAACTAATTTTTGCTGAACGACAGCTATTTATGACAGCTATGGGACGTTCTAGGTGTATTTAGTTGTAAGATCTCTCCTAAATAACCTAGAATCACAAAACTTTTTCTGAGTAATCATCATGGAAAATGATTAAAAACCACGAAAAATTTTCAAATTCCCGGCAAAACTGCAGCAAGGATAAACAAGATATCAATCATTGGCATGGCCAAGTAATTTTAGCGCGTTTTTCACATGTTGTATTTTACAATAATGCAACTAATGAACTTTTTACTAACAGAAAGTAGTGTGTGTGTACTGTACTTAAAAAAAAGGAAGAAAAAAATTTAAAAAAAAAATTAAATAAAAAAATAAAAATAAATAAAATTTTTTTTAAAAATTATTAAATTTAAATATGATTCGGCTCATCTAGGGCACAAATGCGACCAAATGCCGAAAATCCGAGGTCAATCGGTTAATTATTGGCTGAGAAAAAGGTACGACAAAATATGGAACGAAGACGAAGACGAAATTTGCTTCCTAATAGCGCTTTTTTTACACTACGTGAAAAACGCGCTAAAAACTAAACCGGCTCCGGTGTCCAGTAGACATCGACGGACGCGCCTTCTAGTGTTGAATCCACTCGATCATAAATTGTATTTAGTATTGGAAGCAAAGGTTTAGCAAAATCGGAATCCCACTTCGAACAGTTTTAAACGTTCTTTATAGAAAGCAACGAGGGAAATTTCCGTGGAGGTAGAGAATGCCTCGATAGATGATTGGGCAAAGAGACTAAAAACCCGTGTGGAGTCAAAAGGTGATCTTTTTGAATAAAAGGTGCAATATGTTAAATTTAAAGGCAAGATAAAACTTATGATCGTATCAGATCTCATGGCAAGGCTAAGTATAAGAAAATTATTTTGTCTATAAGTGCAATTGGATAGCCGATCGCTAACCAATAGCCAGAGATGCATCGTTCGAGTCCAGATTCTAATGAAGACCTTTCGTGAGAAGTGATGCGTATTAACTCTACCCTATCCTTGACCTAATGTCGCAGTTAGCTGAGTAGAGTGCCCCAGGTCAGGTGTCGTCTCAATAATTTAATCGTGATACAAAATTATTAGGCCATTATCAATAACTAGTTGATTCTACTGCAATGCTGATAAACTATGATCGTAATTCAACTAATATGTATATTAATCTGTATCACATTAGCAAAAACGTCGTGTTGGCTTAAGAAATTATTAAGTGTATAAAACTGCCCTTTTAAAGAGAGGAGATGAAACCTCGGAGATTTCTGCGTGAAAGTTAATCCATCTAATGATGGTGTCAACTCTCAGTGGGGATTACGTGTGTGGTTATATAGAGAAAAAATATTAATTTGAACCTACCGGTGCAGAAAAGATTAGGAAAGAATAATTAAAAAAGATAATTTAAGAATTTTTAAAATTGTCACAAATGGGTAAAATTTTGAAAAATGGAAATACAGTAGAACGTCATTTATCCGAACGTTTATTATCCGGAGCGTCAAATATCCGAACCAAAGTCCGGGTACGTTTTCGAACAGTGCAATGCTCAGCATTTGTTTCCTGTGAGGCCAAAAGTGACGGGAAAACCCAAGGTGAGGGATATTTGAGGAATTTCAGTTGTGTGATTTGGTAAACATCTTGCGCGGAATATTAGGTCAGTTTGTTTCCAAGTAAGGGTGCGTGTTCGTGCTCTTTTGTTGAGTTTTGTTGAAGTAGATACCTGGATAGAGCATGCGAGGCAGAATACTGTGGATTTCAAACGCTAAATAATGACGAGATAGTGAAAAGGTGAAAACTTTGCGTACAGATGAGGGGAGATCACATACCCTATAAATGTCCTTTTTTTCATTTCATGCTGTTTATTCTCACTATATACATAACTCTGTTTAAGTCTCCAGTATGACATTATCTGATAACTTACAAAAATTTAATATTGTTTTCATTTCTGTATATAATTATTGATTTTGTTTTATGTATAAATATATATGCTACTTTACTGCCAAATTTCGTGTCAATCAAAGCAGTATTTGTTGATTTTTTTGCATTTTACATCTTCGTGTTTAACTTTTGGAAGTGAGTGTACATACCAGCGAACATATTTTTCGCATAGGTATGTGTTATATTCGTATAAAAAAATAATACGTAATTAACTATAAATTAACAATCAGGTAGCTTTAAGCTGTTGAAATAAATTTCTGAAAGTAACGATTGAACCTGAAAATTTGTTGTTGTCTTGTGCTTCCCGAGGGAAAGAAAGGAAAATAGTCAGAGCCTGAGAAAGGTTGGACTTCTAAATGTATGCATATCGTTGGCCGTAGCCTTGAGCACCATACAGGTGACAGTACGATTTTTTTAGCTCGGTTCCACGCCAATTTAGAGGAAGAGCACCCTGGGGGATCAGGGGGATCCCACATCTTTTCCCCTTCCTCCAACCTCACGAGAGGACTTGCTGTTCGACGGCTATTTAGAGTACCCCCTTGCAGCAAAGTCACTATACATTTACAAACATCCATGTCTTCTCCGGGATTCGAATGGCACTGCAGTCAGCATCGCTAATCACTATACCGGATGGGCGACATCTAAAAAGTTAAGTTATAACAAATTTGATGAGCTTTTTAGATTTTTTAAATCCTTTTTTAATAACTTTCGCTACGTCAAGTACTTCTGTAAGCAATTTCCCACTACGTTTTTTCAATTAGATATATTGTACATAAAATGATCAGAGTTAAATTAATGTATATCTCATTTCATGTCAAGTAAAATCCAAATATACGTAAAAAAGGATTTTGCATGGAAAAACACAGATTTCTTTGAACAAAAAAGTCATTTATTGAACACCTTAGTCTCAAATTTGTTTGATGCGGAGGCAATTTTTCTCCGTGAAGAAACGAATTAAAAACAGTCTCGTGGAAAAAGAGACTGGATTCTTCGGGTTCTCACATAACACGAAAAAGAAGTAAATAAAACAGATTTATTTTCCCGTTACTCGGAAACACACTGTATCTCCCGCCAGTGATCGATCGAAGCAATAGAGGAGAACAAATGTTTTTCCGCTTTGTTCTCCTGAAAACAAAAACCGGAGAAATAAAAAAAGGAGTAGGAAAAGAGAAGTAGGAGGGGGAGTGAAACGAGCTTGAAAATTATCCACTTTTTGTCCACCGCTACTTCTTTTTCTTTATTTATTTACACACAGCATTTATTCACTTAATTAATTAATTTATTATTATTATTTTTAAAAAAAAATATTTCAATTATTTTGAAAAGATTTGTGTGGTAAGGGAGAACTAACGAAAACATAACGGTGGTACTCAAATGTTTCTTTAGAAAGACGAGAAGGGGGAATACGTAACGCCGTGCGTTGAATTAGTTGGATAATTAATGATATCCGTCCATGTAATCCTTTTCCGATTAATGTTTGAATTACGCAATTAATCGTGTTGAATTTATTAAAAATTAAGTTGGAATGTTTTAAAATATAGCTTCAGCAAACGATTTTAAATTCTCGAAAGCTTTTAATTTTTTTTTCGTGTTTGATACTTTAATTATAGCACATTATTTCATTTTTGGTGGCAATAATTGAGTTTCGTGGTTTGTGGATCGCGTGTTTTAGTTCTGACTAAAATAATATTGCCTTAACACTTTAACTGGTGCACCGTACGGGCTACCGAAGGCTGGCCGCAACTGGTTTGCAAGCAAGCTGTAAGGTCACTGATATTTTCCTCTTTCTTTCTTTATTTTGTACATATTTTTAATTCTTATAGTGAGATTATTAGTGCTAGTGTGTGTGTGTGTGTGTTTTTAAGAGATGCAGTTTGTCCATGGTCCTGAAATACTCCTCGTCCGGGATTTTCTTTGTGGTGAAGGCCGGAATTTTTTATTGAAGGTAGAGCTTTAGATTCTTGAAAATATTTGATAAAGAACATGGATTGGTAAGGAAATGTGCAGATTTTTGCTTGAGAAGAAATGAAAATGTGGAAAGATAATCAAAAATACCGATATTATCTCTGTCACCATTGCAACGAAAGACTTAGTATTACACCATGCTTCAAAATGTGCATGCACACACGCAAAATCCTCAACCATTTGAAAAAGAGGAACGAACAGGAATTTTTTTCGTGAGTGTGAGAGAAATTCTTTTAAGATATATAAAACATTCCTCACAGCATGCAGAATGTACTTATAAAAAGCAAACGCTTAGGGTCTTTTGTGTTTCACAATTATAAAATAAAAAATAGTGTGAAAACTATAAAATTAAAATTTAAAATAAAATTCTTTCATTTTCATATTCTGATAAGTATTATGCTTGGTCAGGCAATTAAGAACGTACCTCTTTTTGAAACATTTTGAGTCCAATGGTCAAGCAGGATTTTCCAGTAGGGGAAAAGAAATTTCCAGCTCAGATCCGAAAGAGCCGAATGGAAGGGATATTTTGCTTCAGCTAATGCCGAGTTCTAATGGTTAAGATCTTCTTTGCTGTCTATTCCGATTAGTTTCTCTTGTAATATGACATTGTTTTTTTTAAAATTTGGACATACGAGTTCATTGCCTACTGGGGTAATTACCATAGTCAAAGCTTTCTAAAACCTAGTTTCAAGGGTATTTAAATTTTAAACGTAGGTTAAAGCGTCATTTCCCTGCAGATTGTCTGTGGCTAATTGAGAAACTAGGAAAATTCGCAACCATTCTTATACCCCTTTAGCTTCATTATGGCAAGAAACGCCGAAATGTGTGTGTGTGATGGTCCTTGTTATAATAAAATGTATGCTGTCACCTTTTAACTGAAAACTAACCTCCTTAAATTTAGTAAATCTGTTGAAGAAGTAAAATATCCTGGTTTTCACTTGATTAAATTTTCTCTTAAAATTAAAGTCACGACCTAGTTTAATGAGAGTCACTATTGCAGACCCCCATTTACATCTCATAGATTCCCAGATTATTTTTTCGCTGATGTAGACCTCTTGCACGTCGTCATAGACCCCTGAAAGTTGCTATAGACCACTCTGGGAATCACTGATGTAGAGTAAGGGTTGGCAACCTGTGGTGTGTCAAACCAATCTACCTGTATGATTCAGGGTGCCATGGAGTAGGAAACATTTGAAACAATTAGATGCCCGTAGAAATGTATGCAGAATTAAAGAACAGAGGTAAAAAAAATACAGATTTAGAGTTTTATTACATATTAATTATATGTCATTTAAATATATTGATTTATATAAATAACTATAACGTTACATATAACTATTCTTTCAACATAAATAAGCCATGCAGTCTAAAGGATAAGCTATACTTTCTTTTTTTCCCACGATATAGCTATGAGTAAGGTTCCATTTTACAAGTCATATACAATCATTTAGATTATATGCAATCAATTAGATTTGAATTGAATATTTAATGCTAAGAATGAATCACAGAGGATGTTGCTTTTTACATAAAGCACCCAAACTACACACAAGTAGTTTCAACAGAATCGTTTTATGACAGACAACTGAAAGTAAGAAATGGGGCTTTTAAGCCAAGAGAGCAGAGAGAGAGAGAGAGAGAGAGCGATTTAACTTTATCTCATAACTTTGTAGAGAAGCGTAGAGTGCCACTAAAAATAGCTTTAAAATGCCACATCTGGCACAAGTGCCATATGTTGCTGACTCTTGATGTAGAGTTAAGCCCGTTTCAGTACGTCCTCAGCATCCAATATGATATTGTTTTGGTCAAGTTACGATCCTGGTGTGATACAGGGCTGTCAAATGAAATGAAAAGGAAACTTGTAGATGAGGCTAGTATCAACATCAGATCTGTCCCTAATTGCATTTATAATTAAATAATAATATTATATTGAAGTGTTATATATTTACCAGTATATAAATATTTGGTTTTATCTTAAAAGTATATTTCTACAAGAAACTTATTAAAACTTATCTATTGTCGCAAGTTTGATTTTGATTAATCTACAATAAGAACTTCAAGTATGGTTCAGTGCATTTTCAGTTACGCGTTTCTAAAAACGCGTTTGTTTAATACCTGAAGAAGCTTTGCAGAATAATAATAAAAAAATATATTCGAGGCAAACCTGATTGGTTCTCCACTTCCCTCAGAATTTTCTTTTTTCCCCCTCCCTACTTAAGTGCTTTAAAATTCATAACGCAAACTTTCTCTCCTTTTCCATCCTCCACCCTACAACGAACGCTCTTGCAATTTCAGACTTTGGAAAAATCTTGGGGAAAATTGAAAGTTTTCTTGGAATTTTTTCTTCTTTTTCTTCATTTTCTCCCCTCCCCCTTCCTTTTTGAAGGAAAAAAATTGTACCAGACGTAAAGAAAACGTTCTTCTTCCCTTAAGGGGGAGGAACAACGTAGAAAGTATTAGGGAAGATTTTTAGGGAAAAAATAAATAAAAATGACTCCAACCTGAACGTAATTCCAATATCGAACCTCTCGTTCATGCATACTAAATGTACTTTTATGCATTTTAGATCGACTTCGATTTTCATTTTTCTTTTCCCAAACAGGTGGTCCGTAACGGTTACGAAAACGAACACTTGGTGCGACAAAAAATAGAATGTCTTTTTAGTACAGAGATTTATAGAGCTTATATTACAGTTCAATTTTTTCATTAGGGTTGAAATGATTCTCTTTTCTTACATATGTTTTTATATATCGATATGATACACGAGTAAAAAATAATCGATTCTTTTAAGAATAATCATATGAATATATTCTGCCTTTTTATTTCCATTTTAAGGTTTAGGATCTTGAAAAGTTATAATGAAAAGTTATAGTTCGCTCAAAAACTTTTGGCTCAATGAATTGAATTACAAAGACATTTTTTCATAAATTTATTTTCTTTTTAAGCACAATGCCATAATTACCTGTACCATCATAGCGTCCATATAAATTAAAGTTGTCAATGTTATTGTTTTCTATTTCACTGGAAAATTTTATTTTTTGTAGTTTATCTTTTTTAAAAAAATGACTAGAGTTAAGGGGAAAAAATAAAATAGAATCGTTCGATTTTAATTATCAATAGACTGTTTATGCGTAAAATGCAAATTATACATTATTTAAATAATTGTATTTTTATAAACATGATGCGATGAGCAGAAAGTAAGATGAGTGATATCCCGTTCTAGATTACTTTTCTTTGGGTGTATTTCGATCAGCGCTGCTTTCTCAAGCTGAAGAAGTTCATATGTCACAGCATCGGTTGGTATATACTGGATTAGTCGTTTGGCAATCGTTGATGATATATGTTTGCTGACCATCAGGTCAAGAGAATGGCGAACTAAGGTAGCAGCTCAACTGGGAGAGCAATGAAAAATTGTTCAATGTTGTGTGCAAGTGTGGCTCACATGTTATCCTATTGAGATTAGACTGTAGCTAGACCCTGAAGATTAAGAACAACGACGAGTCAAAAATTTCAGAAACATAGAGGTAGCTGTTAAGTGTACAGCAATGTGTATCAGAGAATACGAGAGTATAGTTCAATGTTCTTCACTTCAAATCATAGCATCAAAGAAAAAGAGCAGTAAGATATTCATCTGTTATAAAATAACCTGTATGTAGATAATGTAACAGTCATGTTATCTCTCCCTGTGGTGCCACTTAAGGTATCCGACTACCCTAAAACTGTGAATTTTTTGCCAAAAATTTACAAATTTTTTTATGATTTTATTTTATGGGCCATCTCATTAGCTTTATAAAAATACCAAGTTTATCATTTTCCGTTTAATGCTACCAAAACTACAAGTGTTTTAGTTAAAGCAGATGTCATACTTTTTAAAACACGTTTTACTCGAAATGTGATTTTTTGAAAATAATCGAACGAGGTCAGCGATTGCTAAAAAAATTTTAAACATAATTAACTCAAATTTTTTCTATAATTTCTGTATAATAGTAGAATTGTTTTAACCTTCATATTTATCAATCACTGTTTTATTACAAAATTTACAGTTCCTTATGTGAATATAACCACTGTATTTTTAAGCATTTTCATATAGTAACTGAGATAAAGTGCTCTAGTTTTTGTAAAAAAGAAAATATCCCTTATCCTGAAGGTCATTTCAAAATTGAGTAATATAGCAACACATTAGATTGAAAAAATTGAAAATTTGTTCATAAAACTTTGGTGCAGAAGGGGCCGCGTTTATGCTATTTTTTTTGTCAATTTTTACCTATTTTTTCCCATTTTAGTAATAATAATTTCTTTTTCTCTTCTTAATTTTAGCACATTTTTCTTAAAATGCACTAAGCAAATTTAAAAATAACAAAACAAAAAAAATCCCCATATGTCCATTTTTAAAAAAAAATAGTTGTCGCAACCAGACTGATACCTTAATTCGGATACCATAATCATAGTGTTGTAGAAAAAATCGTTATTCTCCTATGAAAACAGCGTCGTTCCCATTCATTTGTCCACGTCCAAGATTCAACATACAGTTATAGCCCCAATGCCTATGGTATGCAATCAAAGACGGATAAGCATTAAGTCGACAGCGATCGACTTAATGCTCCTCCGTCTTTGATTGCACACCATAGGCATATGGAGCCATAACTATATGTTGAATCGACCAGTGGACCACCAAGGCATTTTGAGGTGACCGCCTTTACAAAAATCTAAGACGCGCATACTAAAATAAACATATTTATGGAAGACCGACGTCAGTTAGATTGGAGAATCGGCTATTCAAAATCATTGCGACTGTGTTTATAATTAATCAAATGATTTGATGAATGTGTAGACACGCACATGTACCTTTATTGTATGTGAACGATGACGCTGTAGAGGAAAAAAAGCAATGACAGTCGTAGAAATGAATATTTCCCCACACCCCGATTGAAGGGAAGAATAGATGTGATGATTATCTCTTCCCTCAACAGCACGGGATTGGCTATTGAGAAATCATCCCACCCCTCGCACTTCCACGGTATTGGGTTCTCGAGTTCATGTCATGTTCCGCGATGGTGCTGGAATTGACAGCGAACAAATGTAATTACATTAGTCTGTTTCAGATTCATTGGATCGCGTATGTTCTCTGCTTGTTGCATTGAATGCATCCACGCCCCAAGGGATAGCAGACTCTCATAGTTGTTCAAGTATTCAACTTGACAATTTTCTGTTACTTGTGCTTTTGAAGTAAAAATAGTAGTCATATTTTTAAACAGGGTGTAATGTCAAAAACAAGTGCATGGAAACAAAACATAAAATTTTTTCAAAATGGCCACACTTACACCACTGGGAGGACCGCAACGCCTTAAAACATTAGAAGTAGCCTGTACCCTGAAAAAATCAGCCTGCCCCTGCTTTGTAGCATTGCCTCTTAAATGTGGTTGTGACGGATCTATACGCAGCTCTACTAATTCCTTCAGGACTGTTTAAGAAAAATATTTAATTCAATCAACTTTCGCCGTGTGACGGAAGCGTGATTATGCAAATTAAGTAAATTATATAAATTCTGTATTCTCGAGTTTTAAGAGTTAGTTGGCAAGTTATTTGGTTAGTTGAAGAGTGAAGGATCGTGGAATTATTAAGTGCATTTGGAGTTTATCAATGGGAGATTACTGAGAGTGGATCAATCGACGGTGATTAAATCCGGACAAGGATCGCCTTCAATGTTCAAGTGTAGGACTCAACTTCATAAAAGTACAGGTATCGTGATCCTTATTTAAATAGAAATTAGCTTATTAGTGCGCGACGTAGTTCATATTGAGCTAGTTTAAGTTATCGTGGAATCAGTTAAGGGTTCGTATTATTATCCCCAGGCTATTGAGTCTCACCTCCACGCTCTACTATCTGATCTGTTATCTTAATTAGATTGTTATTATGTCTACTTGATATTTTGGAGACAAAATAATTAGAGTGAATCATGTCTACTGATTATTCAGTTTCTCCCACACACCTAGCCGGGTCTGAGGGTAGACAAGGGGTTTCAGAGGGAAGCAGGAACTGACCGGCATTACATGGTTAGTAGTGCATGTAGAAACATCCCGAACCCTTTTTTTAAAATTGAAAAATTCTTAAATTTTGAAAGACGAATCTAATTGGTACTCCGAGCAAATTTTTTAATTTTTGGAAACTGAAATGGTAAAAAGTCTAAAAGAAAAACACCCCCTTATAATTTAAAACTGAGAAAAAAAATTCTGATTTACATTACTTGAATTTTTTTTTATAAAAGATAGAAATTATATCTGAAACAAGTAATCAATGAAACAGTGGGATGTTCAAGAAAGAGGGATGTATTTTTAATCTGTTGGTCTATGGGGGTTTCCCTTTGCTTTTGTATGCATCTGCAAAAAAAAGTTTGATGAGAATGTATGTTCAGAAATGAAGAAACTCTACTTAAGTTAAAAGCAAAAATAATTAATGTTTGGAAAAATTATAATATCAAGGTAAAATACGAAATTTTTTTATATTGAAACAAAAATTGCAAATATGAAAAATATGAAATTCATATGTTTTAATGATTTTTATAACTGTGTTCACATTTGAATTTTATTGGTTAGAAATAATTTCATTAATTGTTTTATTAAATTCTTTACAAAGGATGTACGGAAAACAAAAGTCATGCTAAAACTGAAAACTAGCTTTCAACTTTTCACTTTCTGAGTACGAAATTGAACGAAAGAATAAACATAAAATTGAATTTTGCAATTGTCCAGCTATCGATTTTTCGAGTTCGTCCTGTTGTGTGCTTAAAAAGTTTTATTGAAGAAAGAAAATTTTCTGTTGTCTCCGACGAATCTCGATTATATTGTACTAATTATGCATGTTTACATTAATTTGCATTCTATGCAACCATATTCGCTAACTATCAAAGCACTAATTTATTTAAAGTTAAGTAAAAGACAGTTCTTGTTCTTTTAAATGAATTAATTCCATTCTTAGGCGCTTGGAGAAAGCGATCGATAAAAGGAAAATCCTGGAATTTTATTTCGTTATTCGGTGTCATTCATTAGGCGAAATACGGGAGAGGTGAGTTGTTTTGTGATTGCTTTTAACGCATTCGTAATTAATTTGGAATTCTAAAGAATTCTTGACTCTATATTTACGTTCTCCAACTTCAGCATTCTTGAATTTTGTTCGCTTGATTAAAAATCGTCGGGCGAAGAATCCTAGAATTGTTGGTAGTAGTTTGTTAACGAATCAAAGAGGTGAAGAGCTGATGAAAAATTTGCGAAGGAAATTTAGAAAAGGCATTCCTCAACTCCTTTGATGGGATTTATTTCTATGAAATATGGATGGAATATTTAATTATGATTCGAACGTTTAGAATTTTCTCAGCGTCTTGGCGTTGAATGGCAATAGCTAGAACCTCACGGTTTTGATTTTCTTTCTTTTCAGAGTACACTTTTGAATAAATTAGAACTTTTAAATACTTCACTTATTTATTTTTTGAATGAAATCATCTGAGAGAACATGTAATGCTTTGATTTATTATGTAAATTATTTCCTTAAAAACTTTAATACTTTAAAAATTTCGACCTCATGCTAATTTGAATTTTATTCTCAGCAACACTTCTCACTTCAAAACTTAAATTGTGCCTTTATGCATATGTAGTACATTTTAAAAGAACTCGAAAGCAGATTTTTCCCCGCACAAGAAAACCTTCTAAACTATAAAAGCGTTTTTTATTCCTGGAGATACATTCACAAATTTTGTTTTGCAATTTTTCATTTGACTATTTTAAATATCTGTTAAATTTTATCTTCTGAATTCAGTTAGAACGAGCTAAACACCAAAAGAAGTATTACACATATTTGGTTTATTTATTAATTTTCGAATAGACTTAAAATACGAAAAAAAATTAACGAGATTCTTTGTTTCATTCATATATATTTTAAAATATGAGATTACTTGACTTATAATTTATTTGTTGTTGTGTCCTTCCCGAAGGGAAGGAATGAAAGTTGCCAGAGCCTGAGACAGGTTAAACTTCTACACGGGGATTGACGGCGACACCACCTGTCTCCGCCTCCACAATTTAGAAATAGAACTGGAGGGGAGGGAAATATTCACTAATCCCCTGCACTCTTCTTTTCTGCTGAGATCGCCCACAAGACTTTCGGACCCACTGATTTAATGAGAACATACTCCGTGTGTACTCGAAGGGTATTTGGTGGCATCAGGCATCGAACCCAGGCCTTCCAGTCTGGACTCCGATGCTCTAACCACTAGGCTACCCACGGCCCTATAGAATTTATTTGATATTATTTAGTGCATAGCTAAAATTTGATCAAGACTTTAAACATTTTTTTGACTTTATGAATTCTTAAGTAAATAAATAAAAGAATAAAAGATTTCAAAATCAAAACATGAGCAAAAAGAAGTTACTGAGAAAAGGTAAAAATGGCATGTATATTGATGTGTTTTACATCTTTTTAGACGAATTTCGTAAACGGTAACTGTCAAAGTTAAAGATCTACATTCACTAAAATTAGAAACTTTTTTATGACATTACTCGCTAAAATTTTCAAACTAGAAAGGACATAACTTCTGAAAATAAATATTTAAGTTAATTGCTTAAGGTAAAATAATTTAATTATTTTATGTTATTAAGTTATTTTGATTGTCAAATGAAATCAGGGGCGTAACGTACACCCCCGTATCGCGAGGGAGGGGGGGGGCGGGATTCTAGGGGGCCCCAAACCTGACTTTGCAAGGAAGCCCTAATATTCTCCGGTATGCTACTGAATGAAATATAGCTTTTTCGTGGAACAGAAATAAAATCGTTTATAAATTTAACTGGTACTCAACCTCTTCGTTGGATATATCATGATGTTGTATAAATATTTACTGTTTATATTTATATAAATTATTGATATGTTAGTCCTACAATTAAGAATTAGATTGTACTCTTGATATAAAAAGGACAGAACTCTTCGAATTAATAACTTTTAATAATCTCTAAAATTGAAGTGGAATGATTTTTTTGCAATCTCGTAACCCAATAACCAAGTGGATTTTCGCAAAACCAATTTTCAGTGGATCCGTACTCCGTAAAATAAACAAGCATCCCAAATTTCAAGTCTAAATATAATGGAGCAAAAATGAAACTTTTATTTTCAAGAGTCAGTTGAGAATCGGTTTCCAAAAGAACCTTACTTACCGGATTTCAATTCACTAAAAGAAACATGCAAAACAAATTTTATTAATATCGTCCTAGTATTTCGAAAAGGGGAATTTTTTTTTGTCAATACACCCCAGAAACCTTCGCTCCCCCCAGGAGCTGATTTCAGTAAAATCCATTCTCAGTAGATCTCCATTCAATAAAAGAAACATGCTTAACAAATTTCAAGTATGTGGGTCTAACAATTCAAAAACAGGAAAATGGCGATTTTTTTTCTTTGCATATTTCATTTGCGCATGTTCTGAAACGTGTAGATACCAAATTTCACTGGAATATTCCCAGTGGTTTTCGCTCCAGCACCCCTTGAACACTTGCAGTTTAATTATGGCCACCCTGTACTTATATATAAATCAGTGATGCACAAAGTATTTGATAATTAATTTATCAATACTCAGTCAGAAACAAGTTTAGTAACTTCTAGGGACTCCCATGGGCTTGTCATATACAAAATTTAATTCTTATCTTGATAATTTGTACGGCTTATAATTAAAGTCGCATAATAGCTTTACCGTGAAAGGGCGTTGTTATTGCATTCAAGTTATTGAAAGAACGATGAAAATTATAACTGAAAATTGGATCGCAAATATTGAAATTTTGAGAAGCACTGAGGTACACTATAACTTACTGTTTTGTAGTTTTTACAATATTTATAGATTCTACGTAGTCGTTATTACATGTTATTTATTTACAATGCTCGAAATTTTGTATGGTGTTTTTTTAAGGGATTTTTAGTGTGAAATTCGTTACATTAAGTAATAATACCTTTTTTACTTGTTTCATTAAAATCATTCAAAAATTCACGCAAAACTGATTCAATGTATAATTTAAACATTTTTCATAAATGTTAAATATTGACATTAAATAACCACAATTAAAAACACAACGAAAGATTTTACTTTAAAATATGGGCCTCAAAAAATCAGACAGCTCTGAATTTCTATTCTTACATTCTTTTTCTTTTTTACGAAAGAATTTTTTATCTTTCTATTTAACTCGGGTTTCCTTGATCAATATCCTTGATTAAGATGCTAGTTCTTCTGAATTCTTCCATCCGCTTCCCCACGATGGAAAGTAATAAAAGAATTAAATACAATACCGGCAGTTTATTAAAAGAAATTTTTAACTCTTAAAGCATACCACTTTAAACGTTGAACTTCTATTAACACCGCAGGAAATATTCTCTTCATTAAATGAACTCATTTCCCCCTCCAGCATTGTGTTAAATTTGAGGGGAAAAAAATCCCCAAAAGGGACAGAAAAAATATAAAAAAAGGGGGAAATCGACTCCATATATTGCATACTATACCTCAGGGACTATTTCAATTAAACAGCTCTTTATGGCCGCAAAGGGCTAATTTATACTGCTAATAGTCTTTTTGTAATCGAGAGAGTTAGGATTTTCCTGAGTAAATTAATTCTGCGATAATTGAAATGAACAGCAATGGGTAAATCATGAGGAAATATTCTTGGATGTTTATGACCGATTTTCTCCAAAATGGCGGCTGAAGCAGAATGTTTCCCGAAGGCAAAAGGAAAATCGTTTGGTTTGAAGAAGTAAAATTAAAAGTTCTCATTAGAAAAAGGTAAACTTTTAAGCAGAAAGAGATATCGTTAAGTAAAGTATGCAAATGTTCTAAAAGATTTGACGTTTTGGTTTTCTACTCTCCAGTCTAGTCTCTTTTTTTGGTTACTTTTACAACTACATTAGTTAAGTTGGAAATAAGATATTTTCGTTCTGTTGTTTATTACTTCCTCCTCATGTAAATAATAAATGATTAAAGTATTTGAAAGAGCGCTGGGAAAATTCCTAGTAATTCAATACCTTGTTTGAGTTATTTCAACTATTCCAATTTTTCTGTCTGGAATTTTATGTTTTCGAAGACTTTAAATATAGTCAGTTCAGTCAAAAATTTCCAAATTGTGTTTCTTATACTACTTCAACAAATTCTGTGTTTTATATTAGTTTATAAATAAAAATTTTCAAAAAGTAAGCTATTATTTTTTGCGAAAATTTTAGATTTTATTTAAAATTAATTATAAGAATTGTAACAAAAAAGTCCACATAAAATATATTTCCTTAGCTGAGCACATGATTTTAAAAAGTTTATTGCAGCTTTTATTCTGAATTTATTATTAGGAAGTAATTATTATTAGGAATGGGAAAGCTTTTTTAACCATAGATTACTAGAAAATTTAATTAGAAAATAATAAAATTTTCAGCTAAAATTTAAATTTCTTTTAAAATTATTAGTAAAGATTAAATTATAATTAAACTAGAGCCTTTGGAAAGAAGTCCTTTTTAAAATATTTAAATTATATTTATTTTCTCTGCTTGTTTTTATTTAACTGTTGTTTTGTTAGCTGTTTTGTTTAACCTTAAAAAAACTTATTGTAATTTTAAAAAATATAAAGTTTTCCTCTTTTAATTTTTAAAAAAATCGCATTAAAGATGACTACGTTCGAAGCCATGATTTTGAAAAAGCGTGTAAATGAATACCTTTTTTTTCTATATGTGGCGTCATTTAAATTAGAACATGCATATAAAATCATTTTAAGAATATTATTACAAGAAAAAATTATTTAAATGCAATTTTTGACGAAAAATGAAGAAAGATTTTCAAAACATACTTATTTTATTAAAAATACTTCTATGATAATATTTTGCCTATGTATAGCTAAGTCTTCTCTACAGTACTTGAACCAGGAATTTTGAAAAATTCTTATAATTTTCAAAGTTATCAATTGGAATAATAATCAATTGAAATAATATTTTTTTATCAGAACTTCTCCCTGATAAATTAAAATATGAATAAATCCATTTCTAATTTTAAAAAGTCATTCTCTCTTCATTTTTTGCAAAAAATTGCATTAAAATAATTTCTTTTTGTAGTAATATTTTTAAAACAATTTCATATGCATATTATAAATGCATGTAAATATATATATATATATAAATAAAAAAATATTCACATTGATACACTTTTTCAGAATAATGGTTTCGAACATTGTCAACTTAATGATAATAAGTGATACCTTACTAGCTTTCCTTAAGTTTTTAATGAATTTATGCTTTAAGCATGAATTTAAATGTAGTCTTAATTTTTGCCTTGTTTTTCCTCTTCGTACAAACTCCTCAAATAGAAAATTTCAAAATTTTTGATAAAATTTAGCATGCAAGTAAAAGTAATTTAATCCAATTTGATTAAAAGATATTTCTATACATAAATTTTACTCTGATAATTTGATAAGATAACTTTGATATGAATGATGTTTATGAGTGACCGTTAAGCTCTTCAACTAAATGTATGAATAAAAAATTTCTAAGAAAAATACCAGTGGGCTGAATCTATTACGGCCATTGGTTAAAACAATCACGTGCTCTCCATCAAATTCAAAAATGACATTAAATTTGTACTTGTTCCTCTTGGTATTTTCACGTTTGGTTGTTTGGTTCAAATATTAAGATTCTCCACAAAGTTTTTTAAAAATTAAAAACAACAACATTTTATTAGACTCGCTTTTTAAATCAAATGCAATTTATTTAAGTAAACCATAATTGTTTACTAACACATACTTTTTAACAGAACTTGCAAAAAGCAAAAGTTGGCAACAGTGAGGCACATGAACTTGTTGGATGGAAACACGTGATTGGATTTTTCATGTGCTTATGACATCACATAAATTAAGTCCATTTATGTAGAATTCTCTGCTGAGACGATTTTCTAAAGTATAAACTGATTGGTATATCTCATTTCTAAAATAGGTTCTTTTCATTCGGATAATCAGATGAAAACTGCCATACCATGCAACTACGTCTAAAAGGTAAAAGAAATCCGTAAACTGAATGCATAAATAGCCTAATTTTATGTTTAGAAATTTTTATTTATAAATAATTTGTGGCATATTTTCATCACTGAAATAATGGCGGTTTGTATGTACAACGTTTCTGCGAACCCATTTTTAAAAAGAATACCGTGTAATCATTCCTTGAAAAAGACGATTTGTATGCTAATTTAATAGTTCTGGGTTTTTTATATGAAGATGGGCGATCCTCAACTAATTAACTCTCATTCTATATTCCTTGGATTTTCCAGCAATTTCTGATTTCCCATACATATATGTGTGTGTGTAACTTAGTTATAATTAATTTTCAGCTAAACTAATGTTTGAATAAAAGTACTTTTTAGTTGGTTGAAAATTTGTGTCTTCCGATATGAGTCATTTTGTAAGCGGAGTGAAGGCTCTAACTCAGCAATACTCAACTTGCGGCCCGCCGGGCTTTTCTGAGGGACCCGCTCATGATCCATTGCCTTAAAAAATTCAATTATTTAAGAACAAAGTATTATAAATTTAACGGGAAATCCTCACAATTAAGCAATCAAATCAACCAATTTTGCTGTCGATGTCGTACGGGTGCAGATTGCAAGATTTTTTTTTTTGTATTTGAAACTGTAATGGTTTGTAATAACAAATAACAGTGAAACAGGGAATGAACTCTAGATTGGTGACCATTTTATAGGTGAAACTGATTTTTAACAATAAACAAATAATACTGATTTCAGTCAAAACTCCTCTTTGTTGCCATTCTGCATTTGATAAATTAATATTTGAAATAAAAATAAGAGGCTTTGTCAAACGAAAAAAATTATCAAACGGCTTGACAGTTCTGTTTATGTGTTTTGTTTGTATGGTCATCAAAGAAAGCGAACCGAAATTACCCCATAACTGAGTAACAATGCATGAAAACGAAGAAAATTTTTTTAAGTGGGTTTGGATAGAGATTAATATAGTATTAAAAGTCAAAAATGATTTTAAAGATTTCTATCAACTTTCCACATTTTGAATGTCCAATATTGCTTTGATCTCATGGTATCTTTTTCCATTAATCCTCATGTTGCGGCCCGCATGAAATATCTGCCATATGTATGCGTCCCGGTGGTAAGAAAGGTTAAGTACTCCTGCTCTAACTCATTTATATACTAAATGATGTATTTGTCAATCACGTACTGTATCTATTTTAAAACATTAAACGGGGAAGAAGGAAGCTGAATTTTTTCCTTTAATTTATAAATAAAATGCTTCATTAAAAACAAAATTTTTACATTTACCCTCTCGCTACTCCTCCCGCAAATTTCCAAGGGTAACGTAGATGTAGAAAAATTTGTGCAACTCCCGATTTCCACGAGTATGCATTTTTTCCGACTATTTAGTTGTGCAACCCATGCTGTTTCTATTTATGTTTTCACTTATGTTTTTTATCATCTTATTCTATATTTGAAAATAAAACTCTTTTACAAATTTTTGTGTGTCTATTTTAACTATAAAATGTTGATTTTAAATACGTAATAAGGAAATACACAATTTTTGAACCTACTTGGATAAAATAACTACGCTGCCAGAGGGTTAAAAATACCTAAAAAAATTCAAAGTTTAAAAGGAAACTATAAAATATACTGCTAAAAATCCAGTTTCGTATTAATGCAGTCATGACTACCTTATTTGAAAAACAAAAAGGGAAAGTTCTATAAAGTACATTTTATAATAAAAAGAAGAATTATATAAAACTGAACGAAATCACGATTTTAATCAACTGTGTTCTTTTGTGTGATATACTATGTGAAATTATGGTAACACACATACGCACATAGTTATCAAGGCATTGGTATCGGGATTCTCGCAGTACGTTTTTCCCTTTGTGCCACTTTTTTCCCTATCAACAATTTTTTTCGTGTGGTAGCACGTACGCTAAGATTTTATTTATATGTACTGGGATAAAAAATGATCACCGATCATCCATCCCGGATATATTTTTTCCCCACTAAAATTGATCAAGGCAATATTATGTACCTGGACGTTAACTGTGGATATTTCAACCCACAATGCCCTTTGAGATAAAATAGCAAGAATAAACTAATAACTAATTCTCTAGCTCATGTTCCTTTAAGTTAATTTTTTTTTAGAATTACAGAAATTAATCCTCATCCCCTCCTAAAAAAAGTATTCACAAACCACATACTTTATTGACAGTGTGAAAAAACAAATGCAATGATGAAAGCCATCCAATTCTAAGCAATAACAATTTGTCGTGGACATCATTTGCTTTCATAAAAACATGTGCATATTACGCTGCAGTTGATTATTCAGAACTGTTGCTGACATTATATAAGGGAATATTCACAAATCTAAGAATGAATTAACATTGAATATATAAAGTATTAAAATAAAAGCAGTTGATCAATATTTATTTTCCTATTAAGGGACCAATCGCAATTGTTTGTATTTTATTTTTCGGTAGCCGATTGGTCATCTTCACAAACTCATGGCAAGTTTGGGTTTGAGTTATAATTACAGTAGAACGTCGTTTATCCGAACGTTTATTATCCGAAGCGTCAAATATCCGAACCAAAGTCCGGATACGTTTTCGAGCAGTGCAATGCTCTACATTTGTTTCCTGTGAGGCCAAAAGCGACAGGAAAACCCAAGGTGAGAGATATTTGGTGAATTTCAGTTGTGTGATTTGGTAACATCTGCGCAGAATATTAGGTCAGTTTGTTTTCAAGTGAGGGGTATACATTCTTTTTGTTGAGTTTTGTTGATGTAGAAATCTGGATGGCATGCGATGCAAAGACTGTGGATTTCAAATGCAAATTGATGACAAGATTGCGACTTCCGTGCAATAAGAATCCGACCATGTCGACGATGAAACGGATGAAGACAAGGACAAACAACGGAACTATATATATATATATATATATATACAAATGCTGACGCGTTTCTGCGTTAGCGACAGCTATGGAGTGGTACGAACAGCAATCAGAGTGCTGTCTACTCAACTACTGCTGCTGAAGAGAATCAGATACCTTGCATTGAAAAAACGAAGGTTTAAAATGGTACAGCAAAAAATAAGTGATTATTTTCCACAACAAAGGAAAAATTATGACATTTTGCACCTATTTTGCTTTTTCTTCAAGCATGTTTCCCGCATGTGATGATTTTCAATATTAGTATAGTGTCTGGTTTCATATACTCCATGGATCACTTTCGTTTTCGGTTATCCGAACGGTGTCCGGTCCCAATTGATTCGGATAACGACGTTCTACTGTAAGTCAGAATTCTAAGCATAGTGTTCAATTAAATGTGGAAGAGAAATTTTTTTTATTAAGAATAGTAATGCACTGAAGATGCGCTTAACACAGAACTGAGGGGACTGAAATATTTTTCCGTGCGAAAAGAATGTTGTGATTAAGGAGATTGCGAAAAAAACATTTTTCAACAAAAATGAGTTTATTATTTTTATTTCTAATAGGCTGTGGATTGGTGGTTTACCATTGCAGACCTAGTACATTCCCCAGAAGCTGGTATCTCTCTTTTGTGCGGCACCTTATAGGCGGATACCAATTGCCGAACGTTATTTTGACGCTCACTCCAGAGGGAGGTACCTGAGCTCTGCCGATGCGAAATTTAGGAGTGGAAAGTAATATGCATGAATTTTTAAATATTTGTGTATTCAAAATGTATTTAATTTAGAAATCTTAAAAATATTTTACTACTTGCAATTTTTTAAATTAATTTTTTAATATAAAAAACGCAATAAAAAAATGAAAGAGAAACAACATAAGATGTTCAACCTTAAAATTTCTTCCAGGTGGTGATGTGAAGTTTACCGTAAAATACAGCGTATAACGCGCACTTTTAAAAAAAAAATAAGATCGAAATTTACAGACGCGCGTTTTCGCTGGGTAGAGAAGTAAGACCTTTAAAATAAAGAAAAATGTAATCATAGAAAAAAAAATTAGACTTCTACATAAATCGAAGTACTGTTTATTTAAAAGAAACGATATTCCTTATGAACTCAAAGGGCTATAGTTCTAGAAAAATATCCTATTTTTTCTAAAGCTTGAAATAATATCTTAAATCCGGGGTGAGCATTACGTCGATCGCGATCGACCAGTGGACCGCCAAAACAATTTGGAGTGACCGCCTGAAGATTAGAGTTGTTACGTTACGAATTGGTATACGGAAATATTCAAAATGGCTGATAGTACGCAGACTAAGTCTTCTACTGACAAAAAATTCGAGAACTAACTTTAGATGAAAATGTTTTATTTTTTAATGTATTTTGTACTGTTTGACAATTAATGGGATCATTAGATATTATTATATTTGTGGCCATTATTATTGCGCTTGTATCTTGCGTTTTGCTTTAATCGCGGTTTCAAAAAAGTGAGTTTTTCGTTTTGTTTACGTAGGTAAGTACGTATTCTGTATTTATTTAGTTATTATAAATATTGATGAATTCTTTCCTTACCTCACTGCATCTACAACCCTGGGCAGCGGGCGCAATCGTAAATTTTTCAAAAAGGGGGTGGTGGTCGAAGGTCGAATGTCTATCATTCTCATATTCTACCCCAATACACTGCGAAATATACACACATATATATATATACAGAAGTAGCCCGTACCCTGGAAAAGTCTGTCCACCCCTGCCTTAAGTAAATGACTTCAAAACAAGAGCATTCCACTCATACATTTCAGGTTTCTTTGTAAAGAAAAGGAAGCCCAGTGGCTGAATGGTTAGTGCATCGCGCTTCCACACCACAGGTCCGAGGTTCAAACCCCGGGCTGGGCAAGGTTGACTCAGCCTTTCATCCCATCAGTGGGTCGATAAAATGAGAACCAAGCTTACTTGGGGACCAAACACTGGGGGTTTCGCTTCAGGCTGACCACCTGATCGGAACATCTGCTCATGCACCCCAGCGCCCAATGGTCACGTATACTGAGATGGGCACAGTAGGCCTTGGCCCTCATGGGCTGTTGCCCCACTGAGTTTGAGAGAGTTTGTAAAGAAAAGGGGTGCGCGTTATGCGGCGAATTTACTTAAAATTAAAAAACGCAGCTTCAAAGTATGGACGCGCGTAAATAAAGGATCACATACTCCTACATATAATCAATCTAAATTACAAAAATATTTTAACCTCGCGTTACTAGAAAAAAATAACCTTATAAAAGGGATCATATATTCTTATTGTTATTTTTCATTATTTTTTTGTCACATATTCAGTATTGTAGAAAGGTTTTTAAAAATGATGTTAATGAAGTCGCGTTCGTTGTTTTTATTATAATGTATTTTCTTAGATTTGAATTTAAGTAACTTTAATATGACTTTGAAACGAGCCCAAATCCCTTCTACACTTTGACCCAGTTAAAAGTGTTTAAGGAATCAAAGGATCATTCGACATGATAAATTCCAATTATTTTATTTATCTCTATAATCGACTAAAACACAAGTAACACTTTAAATAGGATAACTCAGTCAAGCAACAGAGATAAGAGACGAGATTCGCGTTTGGGGAGAATATGTTCAATAATGCGGCTTTTCTCCTTAATATTACTTTACACAGATCTTAAGTTTTTAATGTCCGTCTAATGACTTTAATATTCTAAACATCCACTTAATATAAGGTGACAGTACCTGAACTTATGCAATCTTCTAGTCAATCCAACTTATCTTTATCACTTCCTGGCTATAATCTTTTACAAGGACTTTTAAACCAATTCTGGTAATCTTCACCTTGTAACTATCTTGTCACCTCTTGTAACTAAACTTATGACCTTCTAACTTTCCATTAACTATTCTCTTCCCTTCCAATTTACTAATTCACTAACATTTTAACTCGCGAAGTAGGAATATATATAATAAACTTAATTTTCATATCTTTAGGAGAAGATTGGTTAATATTTGCTGGACCAAAAGAATACCCCAAAGAACTTGTTAATTGAAGGTCGCGTATAGATCCAGCACAACTTAATCGATTTATCACTTTTTATCGATTATATGGGTAAATTTATCACCATTGTTGACTTTATAGTTTATTTTGCCATAATGAGAGAATGAATTTTTCAAAATAACAAATGAAATGTAACTATTTAGGTCTCATAATTAATTCAAGAAACTTCCCACCTGTCTTTTTTTTCAAACTCTCAGTTAACTAAAGTATGTACAGTGAAAAAAATAACCATGAATGCGTGAAATCTGAAAACCAAAATCATTTTAAAAATTCGCATACCGCATACCTTTTGGAAAAAAAGAAATTAATTTTCTTTAAAAAAAGAAACTAAGCATTTTATTTCCAGCCAAACGCTTCCTTAGTTTTCCAGAAAACAGAATTACTTGGTTGGAAGTTTCAGATAAGCTTACTTCGGGCTGCGAATCGCAAATTAAGTTCGGAAATAATTAATGGCCTGGACGCTACCCACCGACTTTTAATTAAATTAGAAATAAATAATAAATGACAGCTAAAGATAGGAAAAGTACTTTTAGTACTTTTAAAAGAAGCAGTTTAATGATAAAACAAGAATAAAAAAAATGTTTTAAGAGAGCCTTGAGAAATACCGCGACGAATTAAAAAAACAACAACTAACAAATATGAAAACAATGCCGGAGCTACAGCGCTTTGTGTAGGTGGTGTCAAAGTTATGCGTTCGAAGTAAAGACGTTTGTCTTTACTTTGGTAAGTTTTTATCTCTTTTGAGCTTAATGGTCGTTAATGGATACCATCTTCGTGGCTATGGTTATTGATTGTATGAAATGGATGATGTCTAGTCTGGAGTTATTGTTTTAAGTTGTTTTTTGTATTTCTTTGTTTGAAAATGACATCGAGGATTTTTTTTTAGCCTTGCTGTTTGGTTTTGGAGGATTTTGGAACATCTTTTCAAAGGAACTCGGATTATAGAAGGCTAAGATCTCTAATTTTTACTCTTTTTGCGTAATGTAAAGAACTTTTATATATGGTGTTTATACCATACAATTTGAAAACTGTTTGTAGTATACTCGTGTCTGAAATTAAGGCCACAAACATGCTTTTCGTTATACTTTTAAAATGCCTCAAGAAAAACTGATAGGATTTGTATTTTATACATTTTGGAAAACGGGTAGTACAATATCAATCTTCAGTTAAGGAACATATGTTGTTTAGCGTTAGAGTTTTTGCAGAATTATTGAATTGAGGCTCTTTAAGCATGTGAAAATTTTGCCTTCAGATTTGTCAATATTGCGTTAAAACATACAAGTTTTAGTTTTTTTTTGCAGTGTAAGAATGCCTTATCATAATCGTTTAGATGATTTCTTGAGATTAGCAAGCTTGAAACTGGCCAGTCTGAAGTGGAGGTGGCTCTATGGGTACAAGTGGCCTTAAAGTGGTTTCCCGGTTATGGAATCAATTCCGAACAAAAGGTACTGTCTCCACGAAGGTCAACCACGGTATCTGCACACGATCGCTGCTGAGCACTAAGCGTGTCGCGGCTTGCTTCTCAGTAATCCCTAAAGGGAAATATGTTTAAACCTTCCCCTAACCCCGATGGGAGAATTCAATCAGTCTGTAAACAACTTTGACCGATAACGGAACTCCAAAATCGGTGGTTGTGCCTACCCACAAAATAGTAGTTTTTAATTTATATTTAATCATTTGTGTGTCATTATAATTAATATTTGAAAACGAAATGTGGGACTGATAATTGAAAAGTGAATACACAACCAATACGTGACAAAGCGCACGACGACATAGGCGGACAATGGCTCCTCAGCTTGCTCGAGACCTTACTGCTCTGTCTTGAAGAAGAATTCCCAGGAAAACAGTCTACGACCGTCTTGCAAAAATTGCCCTTAATGTCTGGCGTCCAGTCTGGTACGTCCCTTTGACTGCATCCGGCAGGAAAGAACGATATTGTGTAACTGAAAACATCAGTCATGGACACCACAAGAATGAAGGCGTGTTCTTTACGGTTATGAGTCGAAATTTTTCAGACAAAGTGATTCTCGTCGAGTCTTCACCTGGGAAGAAATTAGAGCTCCCTTTCATTATTCCAACGAAACGGTAGCCGACAGATTTGGGGGCAAAGGATTCTTTGTCTGTGGTGGCATAATTTTGTGCAGTCGTACATCACTGTACGTTTACGATGCGGGCACTGCCCTGGAAGCCTATGTGAGGTTTTTCTAGATGCTTCGGGACCTGACTACATTTTTATGGACGATAATGCGTGACCACACAGAACTCATACTGTTGATGAATTTCATGAAGGAGTTGATATTCGCCGTATGGATTGACCCTAGAGGTCTCCGGATTACAATTCTATTGTATGTATTTGGGATGGTATAGGAAAATCCATTTCTCAGCTTAGCTGTCAACTCAGGACCCCCAGGGAATAAAAGTCCCGCTTTTTGGAGAATAAGATTTGTTGCCACAGATATTTATTGAAATCTTTATAAACAATATAGAAACTCGTTGTGAGGCTTATATAGCAGGTCACATTCTATATAATACAGACTTTTTCCGAGTTAAATGCTTTATCTCTAATTCACGATTAAAAATAAATTCTTATAAAATCTTATTCTGATCAAAATTAAAATCTTTTCTGTATTGTTATGTTCTTATCTCCATAATCGGAAAAAACTATACTAAAACAAATAAAATAAACCTATTAATCTTTAATTACGTTAAATGAAGCAGTCCACTTCCCATTGTGTACAGTACAATAGGAAATGATATTAAAGTTGTTCTTAACATATATAATACTAAATAGTCGGTTCAATAATTTTCTTTGAATGATTTTTATGCTTTCAGTGATGGCAGCCTGATTTTTAGGGCAACTCGGATAGCTTCCGGCATGAAATACCTTGAATCTCTGTGCACAGGGACCTGGCGACTCGAAATTGCCTGGTGGGCAGGGGCTATACCATCAAAATAGCCGACTTCGGCATGAGCCGAGACCTGTAAACGGAAGACTATTACAGGATAGGAAGTCGAGCCATGTTACCAATTAGGTGGATAGCCTGGGAAAGCATTCTTCTGGTAAGTACTCCCGCTTCATTTAGTCATAGGCTCGAATATGTCGAATTTTACATTGAAGGGTAAGACGATGACTCTTTGGTAAACTTCTAAGGGTCCCCAAATCTTAAGCTAACAGTAATAAATTAAAAGTAAAAAAACTTTTTTAAAAACAAGCTTTTATTTAAACGCGCTAAAAAGAATAAGATAAACTTTTCCTTTAAAACTTTTTTTACTATCAACTTATAACATCATTACATAATTTATATGATATAAAAGCTTGCCTGATTGATTTTAATTTTAAAAATTCAACTAAGTAAATACGAGTACTTAAATATTCGACAAGCTTTATATCATATAAATTGTGTAATGACGTTATAAGTGATAGTAAAAAAGTTTTAAAGGAAAAGTTTATTTTATTCTTTTTAGCGCGTTTGAATAAAAGCTTGTTTTTAAAAAGGTTTTTTTTACTTTTAATTTATTTTTTACTTCTTAGTTATCGCTGGACAGGTTTCTCAGCCTGTTCAACTCATTCAACGCTGGTTCGACCATCCCTGGTTTAGCTGAATCAGTTCTCGCAAAAAGGGTATTAGACGAAAAACACAATTTTTTTTTAAATCCGTAATTTTTAAGCAATTTTTTCAATCTTCGAGCAGATCTTGGGTAAAATTGTTCTACCCACGAAAAAAAGGTTTCGTGAGATTATCTTCATAAATGACGAAGTTATTCAATATTTAATTAAAATTTTGACTACTTTTTTGAAAAATCTTAAAGAATATACTGTTTATTTGAAATATTTTGAAGGTAAGGGATATATTTCTCTAACATATTAGAAGAAAAATCTAGTTATTTATTAAAAAACTTCAAAAGGCATTTAAAGATTTGTATTAATTAATAAAATGCTTAAAGTTTAAAACGCATGTTGTAATCAGAAAAGAAAGTTTTATCAACTAATGATAATTTTTTGTTGGACATTGAATATCTTCTACGTAAGAATCTATTTTTTTTATCATCTTTAGAAACTTGATTTTGAAAAAATAATTAGCCAATGCATTATTTTTATACAGTCAGACCTCCATGTAACGAACCTCTATTTTGGGAATTTCTCTATCTTAAGAACTTTTTCCTGGAACCAAGCACATATTACTCTTTTCTTCGTAAAATAACTCCAAATAGCATTTTCTATTTAACGAAATTTTTCTTCGAAGATTCGATTTTTTCCCCCTCTTCTTATTTTAAAAATATTTCAGGTCATTTTGCAAATTATTCTCTTTTGCACATTTTATGGATATCAATAACCTTGAGCTAGTTTTACAATGTGCCTAACTCATCTAGAGAAACAAAATTGCCGTAATTTTTCAAACAAAAAAAAAACTCAAATAAAATTAACAGATTCTATCTGTAATTAAATTTGAGAACACATGTCGTAGTGTGTGTTTAGATTACTGGTGATAAAATGAGGTATATTTAAATTACTTGTAGACTTAAGATTAGAAAATTTATTTAAAAAATTCATTCATTTTAATATAAAATTATTTTTTAATTAAAAATACATTGCATTTCTAGATAATATTTTTCTCTTATTGTTTTCCTAGCGGATTCCTTTTTGATGGGTAAAATATATAAAAAAAATGATCTTTCCAATTCTGTAATTATTTTTTGTCTAAGTTTCATAGATTAAAGTTAGATAAATTTTTTAAAGAATTTCTACAATACTCCATCTCAGTTTAACTTGGAAGCGTTGAGAAAGGTATATAATGTACCAATCTACTTGAAAAATAGCTCTACTTTTTTGTTTTGAATTTAAATCCAAGTAAATAGATAGAAATTTGTAAAAAAAAATGCATACGTTGTAGAAATTAGATTATTTTTACGTTGTAGAAATGTAATTATTTTTTAGACAAAGTTGATTAACACAGTCAATAGCGCAACTTTATGAAATTCCAGTTTGGCTGAAAACCGATTTTCGACGCCAACTTTTGTCATTGTTGCAACAATAACATTATTACAACAATGCAGATATATCGAAGTTGGCGCCCAAAACTAGTTTAACATTTTTAATTAATATCTTATTAATTAATTGCAATATCGGAATATAAATGGTCAAAACAAACATTGTCATCCAAACTAAACGTGTATATAAAATTTCAGCCCAATGTGGTGAAGATATCAGCTTCAAAATTGAGTTGCAAGATTCCACCCGAACAAATTACATACATACATACGTACGTACGTACGTACGTACATACGTACATACATACATACATACATACATACACATACATACATACACACATACATACATACACACACACATACATACATACATACACTACATACATACATACACACACATACATACATACACACATACATACATACATACACACATACATACATACACACATACATACATACATACACATACATACATACATACACACATACATACATACATACATACATACATACATACATACATACATACATACATACATACATACATACATACATACATAAACACACACATACATACATACATACACACATACATACATACACACATATACATACACACATACATACATACACATACACATACACACATACATACATACACACACATACATACATACATACATACATACATACATACACACATACACACTACACATACACACATACACACACATACATACACACACATACATACACACATACATACACACATACATACATACATACATACATACATACATACATACATACAACATACACACATACATACATACATACATACAACAACATACATACATACACACATACATACATACACACACATACATACACACACACATACATACACACAAAGTTAAATAAAAGCTTGTAAAAAGTAATTTATTCTTAAAAAAAACTTATTTCCTAAAGCTCAACTGAAAAAATGTATAGCGGTATCAGTGGTGTCTATATAAGCCAACAACAGCCTCCGGACAAGGGTGATCACTTTTGTCTAGAGGTATGTTACGTGCTTACGAGTCAGAAGGTACCGAGTTCTATCCTCATCAGTTCTTTCAGAATTTCCCTGTAAGAAGTTAAAGAACGTTACAATTCTCTTTTAAATTTTCCGCTACGTACTACTGAAGCAATCAAGTTGGGCATTCCCCTTATTAAATGCAACTGAATAAAAAATCCAGTTGATAATTCCCTTTGTTAAACGCAACTGAATAAAAAACCCAGTTGGGAATTTCCCTTATACAACGAAAATGATATTCAATTTTTTAAAAATCTTGTTTTATCAAAACTTCTTGTAATATGAAATTCAAGTTTTTTGTGTCGTGTGATATTGAGTCTTATGTTATAATAATGGCACATTTTGTACTTTGTTGTATCAAAACCATGTTTTATAAGAACCGTGTTATACGAAGGACACTTTTATATATATTTTAACATTTGTATGTATTGGGTGATAAAGTTTTTATTTCTACTCGGAGAGATATTTTCTGTTTTCGAGCTTCCTATAAGAGAGAGAGAGAGAGAGAGATTTATATCTAATGAAAAAAATTCCTTCTCATCTGTAGTAAGGTAAGCTATCAATGCTTGATGATCGATATTAGATATTGCATTTGAAAATTTTATTGGATATATTCCAGATTATTGAAAAATACTGCAAGTTGTCAAATGTCTACATAAAACTTTTTTCGAAATAAATACTCAATATTATTACCTGACTTTTTTTAAAAAATTTATTTTTTATTAACCTATGACTACAGTCCTATAAAAATATTTTTTTTTTAAAACTCAAAACAAAAAAATCATATTTTTAAGGTTTAATATTCTCTCAAACTTAAAATTTGAAAAAAAAATTTGATTTTTTAAAAAAAATTATTATTTAAGTATTACTTCAAAGGAATTGGACAAATGGGTTTTTGATCCGATTAATTACGTTATAAAAGAAGTAAAATTTTTTCATCCAGCCATTTTTTTCTGAAAAAAAAAAACAGTACAAGTACATTTTTCGCTTGAAATTTTAGATAAATTATTAAACTGATAAAATACCAATAAAAATGCTTAATTTTATAATAAAATCAAATAGAATTTTTAAAATAATGAGGCTTTATTTTTTTAACTAATTCAAAAAGAAAAGCCATTGAACAGTACTAAATCTCTTATCATAAAAAGTAGATTACTGAAAGTAATATTATCTTTGAATAGTTTTTAGCGATAACCCAATAAAAAGCTAATTATAAAAAATTTTTCAATTGATTTTTTTCGTCGTTAATTTTTTTCTACGTTTTTTATTAGAGCAGAGAATGACAAAGCTTTGATATTTTTATATTCATATCATTCGAAAATATTATTAATTAACCTATGTCGGAATATCTTTTTAAATAATTTAGCATAATTCACAATATCCCTTTAAATATATTATCGGTATATAAATTTCCATTTTTTATCTCTTTTAGAGAATGAGATAGATATTTTTTAGTTATTTTGTAGATGGCTTCTTTTTCTCATTTATTCGTGATACTGCAATAAATTTATTTCGTATTATCGCAACATTTCAACATTCAAGATAACTCGCCAATTTAACAACCCCGATTTTGCATGTACCATACGCTCTGAATCAGCAAACGTGTGCTTCGTTTTAAAAAATGTCGCCGGTTGCGAGAGTACATTATTGGAAGCTCTTGCAAAAAAAAATCATGGCTAGCGTGTCATGGTTCGATCCTAGTAGCACTAAAGATCCGCCGTGTAGGGAGCGATGCACATTAAATCTGTCGAGAGCTCAAACGTCTCCCGTTGGTGTGGCGTGGTAGTTAGGAGAGGGAGTGCCAGCTCAGGTGTCGTCCGCGTCACTTGACCATGGTTCAAATTACGCGGACCGTCGCCAAAGCCCTCGTGTTGCTAATCAGTGCGACGTTAATATTCTCTCTCTCACTCACTCACTCAAAAAATATCGCAACGATTGCATGGACTGGAATCGTTGCGTGAGAAGAAAGATGTTGTCTCATACAAAGATTTTTGACAATCTATGGAACAAAATACTCAATTTCCCATGAAGCTGAAAGAGCTGCAGGTTTATCATAATCTGAGGATTTCATCAATGGAGTGTTAGATGATTCAGCTTCAGGGATTATTTTAACTGGAGAGGAGAAGGGAGCGCCAAGAACGAATTTATAGAGCTGTAAATTACAGTTTTACAACTTGAGTAATGAGTATGAACAGCTGAAAATTTGTACAATGGTGGGGTTGGTCCATCTTTGGATGAGAACAGGACATGCCCCTTTCCTCCTAGTATAAATTAAAAAAAAAGTCGTATAAAAACGATCTAATAATACATACTTCAAAAGAAATAGAGTTTAATAAGAGTTTCTATTTCATCTTATTTGGATTCTGAAAAAATAATTTTTAACTTTGTAATGCTGGACGGTTCCTGCTTCCATCTGAAACCCCTTGTCTACTCGCAGACTCGGCTAGAGGTGTGGAAGAAACTGAATAATCACTAGACATGTTTCACTCTAATTAATTTATTGACACAAAAATATCAATCAGCCACAATAACGATCTAATTAAGATAACTGATCAGATAGTTGAGAGCGGAGCTGAGACTCGTTAGAATGGGGATAATAATACGGACCCTCAACTGATTCCACGATAGCTTAAACACGCTCAATATAAACTACGTCCACACACTAATAAGCTAACTTCTATTTATATAAGGATCACGATACCTGTACTTTTATGAAGATGATTCCTCCAATTGAACCTTGAAGGCTATCTTTATCTGGATTTAATCCTCGTCGATTGATACTCTCTCAGTAAACTTTCATTGATAAACTCCAATTGCACTTAACCCTTCACTTTTCAACTAACCAACTAACTCGCCAGCTAACTTGCTAACTCACTTGCCAACCTTTCAAACTCGCGAATACAGAATTTATATAATGTACTTCATTTGCATAATCACACTTTCTTACACGTTGAAAGTTGGTAGAAATAAAATATATTTTTCTCCAGAAGAATCCCCAAGGAATTAGTAGAGTCGTGTATAGATCCGTCACAACTTTACCACCGTTTTCAGAAAACGTTTAAGTTGTTTGTATGGTTCTGTTTGTTGGCGCAATGGCCAAGTTCGATCGAAATGCTTCAAACGCTTTCTAATTGACCTTTTTTTTTTAAAAAAAAAGAATCTATTCATTACACAGCTAAATTTATAGGGAAAAATTGATTGTGTGTGTGTGTGTGTGAAATATTTTATAAGTTATAATCTATCATCAACAACAAAAATCAAACTCTGTAAATGTAAGACAGGAAACCTTGTCATTTTTCTATTAACATGGCATAAAAATGCCACATTCACGAGAAAAAAAATTGATTGAAAGCATTAAGCTTAATTATCTATTTCAAAAAAAAAAATCAAAATATGTAAATCTGAGAATGGAAAAAGGATCGAAGGTAGAGAAAGATTTCTAGAGCATCTTAGAAATTCTTAACCCTTGAGTTCTACAGATTGAAAACCCGTTAGAGGAAGAACTGATTGAGGATTTCGAGACTCACCTCGAAGTTATAAATCCTTAATTTATCCAAGGAAGATAAGCTATTGAAAGGTAAAGTAGTTATTTGCACTGTATTACACAAATTGAAATGTACTGCTTTTTTCGTATTCATTAGTATTCTTTTGGGTTTCATTTCTTAAAATTATCTCCAGCTCTCTCTCTACTCTAACTTTTTGAGGCATTTTAGTATTTGCAATATTGAGCCTTCTCTATGGGCTTTTGAGACAACTCAATTTTGAATTTATCGCTAACATTAAAGATTTCATTAAAATAGATTCAGATAAAAGCATGTTCTTAAATACAGTGAATAATATTTTTTTTTATTATAAACTAAAATTTAGGAATGTAGACCAATAATTAGTATTGAGATCGTTTGCTTATTAATGTCACACTTTAGAGTAGCATGAGGGCTGCTGATATCGGACCTCGTAGTTTTGAACCATGGTCAAGTGACGACCTGAGATGACTTCCCATTCTCTTTTGTGGTCTTGGTAGACGAATAGTCATGGCTGCAGATTCGTCACTGAAATTGCTTCTATCTAGTGCATTGGTTCCCAAAGTGGTCCCTAAGGACCTCTAGGGGTTCCCAATATTATTCAAGTGGTTCGTGGAAAATTAAAATTGATTTGGAGGTCTCTGGGAGTCGAGGGGCCGAGCAAGGTTTAATATAAACTAAAAAAAAGTTTAATTTATTTTTATTTTTATGGAAATTTTAATAAATAACAATAATTCTTTTGGATATTGGACTAACTCAGATCCCAAACTCGGATGAATACATACTATTAAAGGAGCAGCTTATTGAAATATCCACAAATGAGGAACTTAAACCAATGTTTGAACAAGTCTACCACAAATTCTGGTTACAAAAACAGATCCCAATTTTACATCCTGCATTACGGGTTTTTATACTGATGTTGTTGACTGTTTTTCCTTCTTCCAGTTAGGTAGAATGAGGGTTCAGTACCGTTATAAATCTCATCACGAAAAAAAAAAAGCAACTTCTAAAAATTAGTGCTTGTGGGGATTTTTGGTTATTACTTATAAACATTGAGACGGACATAAATACACTCATGACATCTCATCATGTCCATCCAAATCATTTTTCGTAAAAATTTTATTTTAAACAAGAGTTATAATTTTAACAAATAATTCTTCAACAAAATGTTTTTTTTTTAAATTTGTTATTTTTATACTGTGAATTTCTGTAGTTCTTCACTTGGGGGTCCCTGGGAAAGTTTTACTTTAAAAAGGGGTCAGTGGGGAAGTTTTGAGAATAAAAAAGGGCACCTGAGCAAGTTTTGATTATAAAAAGGGGTCGATGGATTAAAAAATTTGGGAACCACTGATCTAGGGGATTAAAGTATTGGTGCCCCTAAAGACCCTTCTTGTAGAAAGGCTGCTTGAACGTTAAATCTGTAGAGAATCAAAGTCCTTGGATTCTCAGATGGCATGAAGTAAAAGTTGTAGATTGTGGTGATAGATTTTGATCTCGTCACTTGACAGGATTTCAAAAAATCAAGATCAGTCAGCAAAGGCCCTAGTGTTGCTTCATAATATGACATTAATAAACAATCAATGAAACCCATTGTCTTAACATCCACACCACATGAATGTGAGGATTTTGGATGCCTAAGATATTGGCGTACATCAACTTGTCAACATGATAGATCTTTAATGGTATTTGGATTAAAACCCATAACTCGTGACTTGCAACAGCGTCGACTCTGAGCTAGCAACCTCGTTGGTGTGGTGTGGTAGTTAGGAGAGGGGGTGCCAGCTCAGGTGTCGTCCACGTCACTTGACCATGGCTCAAAATTACGTGGTCCGTCGCCAAAAGCCCTCGTGTACAGCTGAACAGTGCGACGTTAATATTCACTCACTCAGCTAGCGACCATGATTACTGGGCTACCGCGGCTTATTTAAAATTCGAATTGTAGAAATTATTGCTCCCTGGTTCCACTTACCACGGTTCCTCCGCTTATAAAATCTGTAATGCATAATCTTATTCCAGAATTATTTTTTATGTCATTTTAAGGTATCCGACTACTTACGACAACTTAAAAAAAAAAAAATGGAGATATGGAGATTTTTTGTGTTGTTTTTAGATTTGTTTAGTACATTTTAAAAAAATATGCTAAAATTAAGAAGTGAAAAAAAATTATTATTACTAAAATGGGAAAAATTTTTTTAAAAATTTACACAAAATTACATAAACGGGACCCAGTTTGTACCAAAAGTTTATGAACAAATTTTCAATTCGGATGTGTTGCTATGTAATTCATTTTTGAACACATTTCGAATAAAATGAGTCTTAAAGTACGACATTTTGCTTAAAGTAATGGCATCTGCTTTTACTAAAACATTTGTAATTTTTGTTCCAACGAATGGAAAATAAAAAAAACTTGGTATTTTTATAAAGCTCATAAGATGGACTATAAAATAAAGTCGTAAAAAGTTTGTTAATTTTTGGCAAAATTCACAATTTTAGGGTAGTTGGATACCTTAAAAGTATCAAATACTACAAGAACAAAACCATAAAGCAATTGATTACAAATGCAAGATCGAAACTTTTATTTACACAAGACATCATGTGCTGATTAAAAATATTACAAAGGTAGGAAAATGCACACCTATTGTGTAAAAACTATTGATCCCGTTTTTCCCAATAAAATTTACTGAAGTGATTCAATCCTGCTCACCCAATCGAGATCGATTCACCGTCTCGGCAGCAATGTAGGGTTGACCCCACCAAAAATTAGTGACACGCATCCCGGCTTTTGAAATGGCCATATTGTGTCAGAAAGCAAAAGACCACTAAAAGCACTACTTGCAATCAATGATATCGATTATTTTTTTGTGGTTATTGGGGCTGTCACAGAAAAACATCCTGTTTTGACGGATTGACTTCTATAAGTATTGTTTCCTGATTGGATGTTGTATTGTATCGATATATATATTGCGAGAAAGAGAGAGAGAGATCGTTTGTAGAAAAACTAATTTGGATCAGGCGGATTTTTTATGCCCCGTGAAGCACCTCTACCAACTACATATAGATCGTTTCTCATAGCCGATTGTTACGCTGAATTTTATTTCTTGCGGATTTGTGTTCTTGGTTGATATCTTTATTTATTTGTTTGTTTTAACTAGAGGTGCTTTTTTTTTTGGTAATTGTGGAAAAACAAGGATGCACTGTTACCGAGGGACTGAATTTGTGAGGTGCAATGATATATATATATATATATATATATTCCTTAAATTTCATTTATATTTTTTATATATATTTCTGTTTTTATTATTTTTAGTCGATTGATGTGGTTACGAGATCACACAGGGAATGGGGCGTTATTTCTGTTATGATGTCCACCAAAAAATGTGAGTCTTATAAAGTGATTGCTGCGTACTAAATCAGTCGAAGCTCCAAACCCTCAAATTGATGTAGAGCAGGGGTGGGGCAGCTCGTTTTAGATCACGAGCTACACTGTGCGAGTGGAGGATATCGGAGTGTCACCAATTTAATAAAATGGGTGCATATTCGTGTTTTTAAAAATAATATGTTTAATAAAATTGTGGCGGTTTTATTCAATTTATTTATTAAGATAATTGCATATTGAAGCCCAGTGGCTGAAAGGTAGTGTATCGCGCTTCCACGCCACGAGTTCAAATCCCGGGCTGGACAAGGTCAACTCAACCTTTCATTCCTTCTATGGGTCGATAAGTGAGTACCAAGCTTGCTTGGTACTCATTTATCAAAAAGAACTCTAGGAGTTCGCTCAAGAATGACCACTTGACCGAAACATCTGCAGATGCACCTGTCACATATACTGAGATAATCACAGTAGGTCTTGACCCTCATGGGCTGTTGCACCACTGAGTTCAATTTCATGTTGTATATAGTTTTGCAAGCATATTTAATTTTAGAATCAATTCGAATGTACCAGCATACTTTTCTACATTTTTTTTCAATCCAGGGATGAGATTCCTTGTTTAAATTCCTTAAACTTGCATCTGTATTTACTTTAGTTGATCTTCAATGCAAGAAAAACTTTTCACAGGAATGTATTTCGACTGAAATACTTAGAATAATTTCCCCTTAAATTCTTCATACATGAAAACTTTTCAGTCGACAAAGGTTTGCAAAAGTCAGTGTCATAGCACTTAACATTTTTCTTTTACACTGTAATCTCACAGCAAGTCAATAAGATCCAGCTATACCTCCTCAGGTGCTGTATCAATATCAGCAGTGATGGGATAACACAGCAAATTGATTTTAGGCTTAATTTTCTTAAAATCCTGAAATTTGTGACCTCGTTCTCCTAATTCTGCAGTTGATCTCTCAGTAGAAACACTTTCAGGTATTTTGTTTTCTTAATTATGCAAAATACAAGACGAATCTTTGATACTGCACGGGAAAGAAATTTCAATTCAAAGCGGATTTTCTGTCTTCGCGGGCCGCATAAAAACATTTGTTGGCAGCTAGTTGCCCTCCCCCACTGATGTAGTGGGAAATTCAGGAAGATGCTAGTGTAAGTGTTATCTTCGTCATTTGACCATAGTTTAATGTTAAAAGGTCCGTTGCCAACAGCAGTCGTATTATTTTAAAGTTCGACTTTAAAATTCAATGTGACAGAGGAAAATGAATGGCTAATTAAAAAGTCTGGTGAGTGTTCATAAAGGTTATTTGGAAATGTATGCACAATTCTAATGCGCGAAAGCGGTTGAATTTATTTTCTATTTAAATATGAAGACTAAAAATTTATACCTAACTCTGAGTAAGGACCTTCGTTACTTGTCAGAATATGGTTCTATACGGCTCTAACGCTTGAAAATTTATCTATAGTAATTTTAAAATAAAGAGAAATGGCTAATAAGTGCGGTTTTATTATACTTTTGAAAACATTAAAAAACAAGTAAATGTTGGAAGTTTAGTTTCAGAATAATACAGGGTGGTCCCAAATTCATGGTACAAACTTTAAGATGCAGGACATTGCAACACTCATTTATTGTATAGGAATGTATGAGTGCACGTGACGCGGTGAGGCACAAACACAAAAAATAAGAGACGAAAGGAAAGAAAGTGTTTATTGAAAGCGTCGTTGATAAGTGTAATGTTTACAATAACTGTTCGTAACTCTTCAGCACATGAGCTGTGAAGCCCATCTGCACAGCACATTGCTGTGCCTTTCCACTGCCAGTCGAAGATAGTCTACCGGTTTCAAAGCTTGTACTCGCTGAAAATAGAAGGGTTATAAGCGATTTGAACTCTACAAACGGTCTGATGACTTACACTTATGAGATGAGCGGCAGATCTTGTACTTGACACAGGACTATCAGCCACAACGTTCAAAATGCTATCTTCCATGCTTAGACTGGGTACATCTCTTCGTCGACCAGCATCATGTCTGGTGACGTGGAACGAATGTGTTTCACGAAGTTGACAATGCAACTACTGAACAATTCTATGATCTGGCATTCATCGATCAGGAAATTGCACGTGATACATTCGAAGCGCTACTCTGCTGTTACCATTTGCACGGCCGTACATGTAATGCATGTCTGCATTTTCGTCATACGTAAAATGTCCCATCGTAGACGTCAGCACAATTGCGAATGGAGCTCTCCCCTGCAGAAATGCATTATTTTGTGCGGTGGCCAGATGTCTACTACCCTCTACAGGCAACACAACCAAACGATAACTCCATTTCTCTTTTCTTTTATTTCCCCTGTTTGTATCTCACCCCGTTATTTGCGCCCATACATTCCTATACAATAAATGATTGTTGCTATGTCCTGTATCTAACCCTTAAAGTTTGTACCACGAAATCGGGACAACCCTGTATAAAATATTACTAAAGGTTTATTATTTTGTCGTGTTGTTATGAGTAGGGCTTTATGATTGTTTAATGAGTTATTAAATGAATCCAAAGTTAACAGATTATTCAGGGTTACGAAATACAAACTACAGTGGGTGTCATACTATCATGCTTTAGTTGATTTCATATCTGTTAAACAAGGAGTTATATTAAATTATTATTATAATTTGATTACCAATAGTTATATAAAAATGTTTCTTAACGTTGGGGATCAGATTATGATGTGATTCTGCACATTTTCAATTGGAAATATTTCTCACTTTTTAAGGTGTAGTTAAAATTATATGTTAGGCCACGAGTTTTTATCCAATATATTTTAGGAAAGAGCATTGTTTTTTTTAATAATTAATTTGAAAAGTCTTCAGTATTAAAATCAGCTGATTTCATTACTAATCCAAAAAATTATTTGTTCTTTATCTTATGTACTTTATCTTATCTTGTATCAATTTGATTTTTTGTGTGTGTTTATTTGTACCTTATACAGTAGATCGTATCGCTCCAAAATATTTTATGATGTTTCGAAGAAGCAATAAAAGAATATTCCTGCTGCAAATATATTTCAAATTTACTTTTAGTGACTTTTTTTAAAACCTATTTTTTATTCAATAGTAGCAGGATCGATTCACTTAAAAAAATTGAAAGCATGATTGTGTTAATTTTTTTTAAAATTCATCCATGCAAACTTTACATATCTTTCAGCAATGTTTTTTTTGTTTGTTTATTATACGTTTCTTTCCCAATATTAAGATCTGCGCATTTCATTTTGTTTTTAACAATAAATTGAAAAAGAATTTCCTTAAAAAAATTGAAAACCACGTCCATTTTAGATGAATTGGCTGTTTTTAATTGAAATTCAGAGATGAAAGAAATATTGTAAGAGTAAACAGAGAGAGATGGAGTATACAACAAAAAAGAACCATTCTTAGTTGTAGATAAATGATGTTCTCGTGTAGGCAACCCCCAAAGCCTATACATTTACGCACAAAATGTAAAAGCAAAAAATATTGTCTATCTATTTATTGTCTAAACGTTTAATTTAAACACATTTATCAAATTTTAAACTGCTTAAGAAAACTTTGGAAAATCAGAATCACAGAATGTATATTTAAAGTAGACTTCTTGCAAATTTTCAGGACATGTATAGTAGATCTCTGCGGTGCATAGTTATGGGAGGTGACTATTTCGATGGACAGTAAGGTAATTTTCATTAATATTTCATCTACTTTAATGTTACAGGACTATTCACCGAACTTTATTTATTGTCAGAGGTTGTATAATGTTTTTTTAACGGCTTGGTGGCTCAAAGGTAGCGTGCCCGCTTCGTAAGCCCAAGTTTGTAGGTCCGATCCCGGCTGGAGTCGATAGATTTTCTGTAAACAAAATAATGGGTACGCAAGTCATATGATTATGTGGCATGTAAAAGATCCCATGCGCATTAATTGGGCTCTGGTACTCTCGGCAAAATTAAATTGGGGCAAATATTCAGCATCCTATGAGAGCTAGAACTAATATTTTATTCTAGCGTCCAAATTTGATTGCAAGTGCCGCCACTAGATGGAGCCACCATGAAATAGTTTTCGCATTTGGGGACTTGCCGTTAAGTCGCCGATATACATCTCATTTAGAAAAATAATGTTTTTTAAATTTTGTTATTTAATTAAAATTTATGTATCGTTATATTCAAAGTAAAAACTTATTGTTGACGTTTATTACTTTAAAGCAATATATTTCAAATAAAACACATATACACGCTTCGGTTTATGTGTTTATTCGGTTTATGTGTTCGGTATATGTGTACACTGGTGTCCAAAAGTTAAGCATAATTGATATTTATGTGAATAAAAAAGGAACTGTAAATCAGAAGGGCGGGAAACGTGATATGCGAGTGTAAAATGGTTATAAAATAAGGAAGCAAATCAAAAGAATGATAATAATTAATTTTATTATTCAAAGTAGCAGTTTGAAAGAAAACTGAGCATAGCAAGGATTCACACATTAAAGGAAAAATGAAAGAAAACATTAAATAAAATACTGATGCTGCAGTTTAATAAGGCGTGTGGCCACCTCTCTGACAGCCAGGCACGCTGCACAGCGATTTACCATACTTGCTATGAGATGATGAATGAGTTGTGGGCTCAAACGCTTCCAAGCTTCTTGGAGAGCTCTCCTCAGTTCTGTAACGGAGCTTGGTGGGTGTGAAAGGGCTGCAATTTGTCTCCCGAGCATATCCCATACATGCTCGATAGGATTTAAATCAGGGGAGTTCGCATTCCACGACATGTGCTGGATGTTTTCCGTTTCAAGGAAGTCATCAATCAGCACCGCTCGGTGACATGGCGCATTATCATCCATGAGTATGAAGTCAGGACCGACAGAACCTCGAAATAAGCGAACATAAGGCTCAAGAACTTCGTCCCTGTATCTTTGAGCAGTCACAGACCCCGTGTCAAAGAAATGGAGGTCTGTGCGGCTGTCCATCATGATGCCTGCCCATACCATTACTCCCCTTGATGGAAAATGATTTCTTTCCGTTATGTTTCTTGGTTCAAAACGTGCTCCACGTTCTCTCCATATCGTTACCCACAGAGAATCCCTACTCAGACTAAACCGGGACTCGTCACTGAACATCACTTTGGCCCACTCTCCCACACTGCAATGTTGATGTTTCAAACTCCAGTTCAAACGAGCGCGTTTATACGCAGACGTGAGGGGAATGCAAACTGCTGGTCTTCTGGCATACAGGCCAGCTTGATTGAGTTGCTTGTAAACAGTTTGTCTCGAAATTCATATTCCTGTGGCGACTGGGAGCGCCGAACCCAGTGCTCTGGCAGTACTGCCCCTCTGACGTCGCACACTTATTACCAGATATAGGTCTTGGCGAGGGGTTGTGACTTTTGGTCGATCTGATACTGGTTGCCGGGTAACATCTCCCGTTCTTTGAAACTTCTGCCACAGTCTTGAGATCACAGACTGGTCCACATTCAGAATTCGAGACACTTCGGTTTGTGATCATGAGGATTCCAGCATTCCAACGATTCTTCCTTCCTTAAACATGTCCAATTGGCGTCTTTGTGTCATTATTTACCTTGTTTGATGATTAACAACGTTTCTTCGCACAGCAGTTGCACGAAACTTGTCTGAACTGCCTATGCTGCGTGAATCGGTTTCTCCGCGTTCCGACATGCGCCGGTGTTTCGCACAGGACGTAGTCGACTGAAAAGTTTTGCATAAACCCAATGTTTCTTCTTCACCCAATTAATATCCGCAAGAAATTTGGAATAATTTTACGAATATTTACTCCATGTTTTTCGCATTTTACGATTTATTTTTAACTTTTGGACACCAGTGTATATTTATACACGTTTCGGTACTTCTATAAGTACCGAAGCGTGTATAAACTCGGCGCAAAATTTTCATACAAAAAATGGGTTTGTATCACCGAAAAGGTTAAGAACCCTTGATATAAATGAAGCAAATCTAATAGGAAAATGACTAAAATGTTTATTTGTAGAATATTTACAAGTTCTGTTGATTTCTTTTGTCACATATTCAATACATCCTTATTATTCTACGAGTGTTTTACGAAATCAGCTTATGTAAAAACGAAATCAGCTGTTATGTAATCATCTTTACATATTTTTCAAATAATCGCATTATCATGTAATCTGTAATTGTAATATTGTATGTAATTTAAGAGTATCATTAATTATCAGTAATCTTTTATTGCATTACACGTAGCCTTTTTTTCTGAGCAAAATTAAAAGACTAACGAAAACAAAATTACTGATAATTCTAATAAAATGATTTGATTAATAATTGATTTGGTGCTCTAATGGCCTAATGGTATGAAAAGACGATTTTCCTAAAGGTAGATATATTAATAAAAAAGACGTTTCCTTCAGTTTTATTAGAGCATTATCAATAGAAATATAGGAGAATTTGTTAAAACTTTAAAGGAGGAAAAAACTGATTTTCTTGGTTCCATAAGAAAAAAGTGTAAACGGACGCCATTAAATGAATCGCCAAACTTCATATTATTTTGACTATTTTTAAATTAAAAACTCGTAAAATAACTTAGATATTTTCATATAAATTATAATTACGAAGTAAATTTTTAACAGACTTTTCTTTACTAACCTAAAAGTATTTTAATATATCCTATTTTTCCATTAAATTCTACATTTTGAAACAGAGTAAAAACAAATACAATATTCCAAAAATGAAACCTTTTGTTCCCATTCAATAACTCGTTGGTAGATTTTAGAAAAACAAACCCTATCGAACTCTAAGCTCCAGTATTAGCATTTAAAGTTGTTGTTTCATATCCCCCTTGGAGCAAGAAAGCCTGCACCAAGTCCATTTGAACTTTCCGAATAAGAATGTTACAAGCCAGATTTTGATCTCCAAACAACTGTCCAAGAGAAATACCCCAGCAATCCAGAAGATGAACAGAAGCAGTGACAGGTATAGAAAGACTTTAACCCCTCCACAAAGGGTCGTACCACGCAGGTGACTACTTCTAAAGCGCGCCAAGGCCGTCTGAAGAGAGCCCTGGATCTGCCCTTTAGACATAAGCCAGGACTCTTAGCTGTGTACTAGTGGTGAGCAGGAGGGTTTTGCCAAGTCAGATTCATTTTAACTTTACTAAAGGAATGAATTTCAGAAAAATTCAAGACAGAGGAACTGAGATCAGAGAGAGAGAGAGATTACAACCCTTACCATTTAGCTCATTAGCGGTCTCGTTCCTAGGCACATCCACATCCGCTGGACGCACACTTCTTTTCTCTGACCAATCTTAGCCAGTTTGGAAATAATACTCAAACCAGTACTATCCATAATCTTTGATCAATTCTTCAAATATTGGATGGAGCTCCTGCTGTCTGTCAGGATCCAGACACTGTCCTTATTACAGTTGAGAGCACCATTGATAGCAATGAGTTCCGATCTAAAGACGGAACAGTGGTCAGCATTCCTGATGCTGATTTTAACATCACTCTTCCGGGAGTCTTACGTGGCCACGGTAGCCGAGTGGTCTAGGCATCGGATAGTGGCTAAGATGTCATGAGTTCGATCCCAGTACCACTGAAGACCCGCCGTGTAGGAGAGGGACGCACATTAAATCTGTCGAGAGCTCAAACGTCCTCCTGTTGGTGTGGTGTGGTAGTTAGAAGAGGGTGACGCCAGCTCAGGTGTCATCCGCGTCACTTGCCCATGGTTCAAAATTACGCGGACCGTCCCCAAAAGCCCTCGTGTAGCTGAACAGTGGGACGTTAATATTCACTCACTCACCCACCCGGGAGAGTCTTACTAACTATACCACACCCTGCTCTACCCGGCTACCATCAGTATAAATTATCAAGGCCTGATTATTTATGACTTCAAGTGCCAGCTATCTGAGTAATTCCGGATGGCTACTATGCTAGGAAGTAATGGTCAATAATTCCTCCCGGTAGTCAATATGATTAAAAGAACCAATAAGGGTGATGCAGCTAAAAGGTCATGTGTGTAAACATTGAAGTCAATAAAACCACGTTACCATATGTAATTATGTGGGCTGTCTCTCTTTAAACGTTGATTACTTGTCCAGAGTTTAAAACAAAAACAGAGACTCTCTATTATAGGAACCAAAGGGCATATGAAGGGACTGTGATTATACAATTTACTCAGTAGCTCAAAATTTACTCAAAATAGAAAATGCAGTGCCTAAATGTTAGGAAATGCACGGAATTGAAACGTTAAAATAATTTTGAAAAATCTACAAATTAAGAAAAATATCGAAAAACTACAACAAAAAGACTACTAAGTCATACAAGAGGGTGGGTGGAGTTTAGCCTTGCCTATTCAGGTGCAGTAAAGATATCGCAGTTAGAGAATTAGAAAAATTTTTTAGAGTGAGCTTACTAGGAGTGGAATCAATCTGATTGGCCGATTCAGGTCGACCATCAGGAGTAGAATCAGTAAGCCATTCATTTAAAATAATTCAAAGTAACATAATGGTAATGTTTTTTAGCATATACCGTCTGCATCATTCACATTTAAGCACACGTATGAAAATCATTTTTAAGAAATATTGTTTACTTTATGAAATAAAATATATAGTCATTCTAATTTCCATTACTTTAGAGATAGATCGAGTAAGATGAATAGCTATCGTGACGATATTCTTCGAACACTTTTTCGAGAATTGCATGATTCTGAGCTTTATCCATCCGAAGATGAATCACAGCCACTAAACTATAGAATAGGAATCCTAAATTCCAACTACAAAGTAAATAAAAAAGTAATTAAAGTTTAAAATTTTTGACTATACAAACACGCGCGCGTATGCATATAATAATTTTTTTACTAAATAAATCCGCCTCCTTTCCAAAAGGTCACCAAATTTAGCTAACTGGACTACGATAATTCCTAAATTATGAGCCATCAAAGGATTATTGTTCTATTTAGAAATAAATAACACTGAACCACTTTTCTTCTATCTAAACCAGTGATTCCCAAAGTGGTCTATATAGACCCCCAGGGGTCTATGATGACCTTCAAGGGGTCCACGTCAGTAAAAAAAACAATTTGGGGGCTCATGAGGTGTTCGTCGGGGTCTATGATAGTGGTTCTCATTAAACTAGATCGTGAATTTAATTTTAAAAGAAAATTTAATCAAGTGGAAACCAAATTTTACTTAACAAATGTATTTACTGAATTTAATGAGGTTAATTTGCATTTTCAAAGGACAGCATACATTTTTTTAAAACAAGAACCATTTCAGCGTTTCTCTCCAGACATAAGCTAAAAAAGTATAATACTGGAGGTCTCGAAATTTCTCAATTTGTCACAGACAATGTCAGGACGTTTTAACCTATGTTCAACATTTAACTGCCTTTTATTAAAATTTTGAAACCAGGTTTGAGAATGCTTTGACTATGGTAATACCACAGTAGGCAATGAATTGATATGGTCACTTTGAAAAAAAAATGTCACATGACAATAGGAACTGATCGTAATATGCACTAATAAAATTTAGAAATGGATGTCGGTAATTTTGCCTTTAAAAAGGCAAACCCGTTATTTTCCCCGAATTATAGAATACCATCAGGATGTTTTTAATTGTTTTTCCTAGTGAGAGAATTGAGAATTTCAACGTGATTGCCAATCTCCACAAAAAAAAACTGGACACTACTAACAGAGGAGATTTAAGATTAAACCTGACAGGATTGATACCAAATGTTGAAAATTTGTTATTGTAGCAACAGACTCATGATGCCTTCCATTAAAACCATTTGTTTGTTGCTTTTTTATTTTATTCAGCAGTCATTTTATATATTAACTAACCTTTAATTTAAAAAAATTAACATGTGCTTTTTAAATTTTAAACACTATACTTCATTAGTTAGAAATTTAATTCTATTAAAGCAGTAGTAGTACTAGCTGTCAAAAAGACATTTAAGAGTTGATAAATTTGTAAAAATTCAATATTAATTAAAAAGGGGTGTACCCCAAACCGAAAAACATGGAAAGGGGTCTAAAGACAAAAAAGTTTCGGAACCTCTGATCTAAACTAAGAATGAACTTAACATTCAAAAATATGTAAGTATGATAAATTTCTCATAAAATTCGTATTCGATTAATATAAAACACATAAATATTAAGGCATATTTTATAAACCGATTGATGTATTATAGTAGTTTGTACGTTATTCGAAGTCGGCTTGGTGGTTTTAAGGTAGCGTGCTCACTTCGTAAGCTCAAGGTTGCGGGGTCAATCTCGACTGATGTCGATTGATTTTCTGGATGCAAAAATTATAGGCATGCATGTCACGTGATTATGTGACACATAAAAGATTCCTTGAGTATCAACTTGACTCCGGTACCCCGCCAAAACTAAATTACGGCAATAATTAGCATCCATCAAGAGCTAGAATTAAATAAATTCAAGCAACAAAGATTTGGTAATGGGAGCCGCCATTAGCTTTCAGAATCGAGGATTTGCCGTATCTTCAAAGGCTTATCTGCCAAAATGCAGCCTATTTAAAAGAAAATGTTTTCCGAAATGTGAGAAAGAACAGTTATGAGTCTGCTATGTTTATCTCTACAACTGTTTCCTCATAATTTGGCTTTCTTCTTGGCATATTTTTGTGTTAAGTGATTTTTCCGCATCTAAATTTTGCTTATGATAAAAGATTTGGTGAAAATTATTTAAGAAGTCACGAATATATTTACTTTTCAAAATTTTATACCGTAAAATATGATTTTTATAATTTCAGTTATATATATTCTTTTGGTAGTTAAAACTGTTCTTTCCAAACTTTACAATTTTTCAAAAAGTTCTATGTAAAGAAAATCAAAATAACACAAATTGTGTTTCAAAATAAATTAGAAAATAAAAAAAAAGACACGATATTGACACAGACAAAAAAGACAAAACGAGTGAGAAAAAAGCATGTTTTAATAAAGGCTGATGGTGAATCATTGGATACACAAAATAGACAAAATTCTTTTTACAAATTCATACTTCATATTTTTTTCACTTTGTTCTTCTTTACTAATAATTAGCTAATATTTCCTTCATTTGGATGTGACATTTTATTATCTTAATCGATACAAATTACACTATTATGTTCTGTATATTAATAGTACTGTAGAGTAATACACATATGGAACCAATTCTGCATTGCTCATAGAATTTTAACAATTGTTTTAGTTTCTTTTAAATTTTTTTAAAAAAATATAATCGTCATATTATTACGTTTTATCGTAAAACAGAATAAAAAGAAATCTTTGCATGAACGAATAATGGAATTTTTCAGGAATTTTACATTGTACACAAATTTATACCAGCTTTATTTTTTATGATTTTTTTCATTCGAAATTTAAGGTAATTTAATTCAAAATGCTGTTATACCAGTTAATAAAGATAAGGAAAAAAATGGGCAGAGGAAATACATGAAGCTAAAAATTCTAAATGGATTTACTGAGCTATGGTATCAATGACACATACACAGAAAGTCCGAAAGTAATACTTTGTATAATGACATTCAATGTCTTAAGAGTATTCAGTTGAAAAAAATCATTCATATATTTAAAGAATAGGAGAACTATATAACCACTTACGATTGACAAATGATATTTTTAAATGCATTATTGTAATACAAACGTGCATAAAAACAACATGCCAAAAAGAGCACGTAAATATTATTTCGAACATTTAAGAGTAAACACACACACATAGAACAAACAATCATTGCTTTCGTTGAAATTCTTCGAAAAAATTGCCCTAACATAAATCCATTCGATAAAAAAAAACAATAGGTAATCCATGAATTTTTTTTATTGTTTCAAGTATTATGAACTACAACAAACACCTAGATTTTTTAAAAATTCAAGAAAAACGGTGCGACTTAAATCTTGAGCGTCAGTGCAAAAAACTTTGAAATGCTGCTTTCAATTTATGGAATCTTCAGGCTTGTTAAATAATGTCCGATTTAAACCAAAAGGCAGAAAGCGCTATATACAAATTTGAAAGGACAGGAAAAAGTAAATTAGTCAACCTGGCTCTCAATTTGTCAACAGTTGTTATAAATATATCGTCTCTAGCAATGGATAATGGAAATATGATTAACTTTGTGATAACTTCATTAACTTTTGCATTTGTTTTTCATTGTTGCCTTCCTCGGTATTACAATATATTTAGAAGGGTAACGGGAATTAGATTGATGTATTATTAAATTTAGAACACCGTCACAGAAATAGGTTCTTAATTGAATAACAGTCATTTATTCGAAGAAGAGATCGAGTGTTCCTGCTTTTTTAAGAGAAGCATTAGTTATCTAAAGCTCCACAGAAGGCTGTAATAAATAGCTTATGATTTAATTTAAGATAAATGTATATAAAAACTATTTCAAAATGATGTCAATAAATGTTTTAAGTTTGTCTTGAATAGAAGGGGGAAAAAAAACGAGTATTTTAAACATGGGTTTTCTTTCAAGCTTCTAAATTTGTGTAACAAAACTTTTTTATACTTTCAGTTTTAAGAGCGATAGGGAACATTAAATCAAATTGAATTTATTCAATAAATAGTTTTAATAATTTAATTTTACGAAGGGTTAGTTTCATTTGCTATAGGTTTCAATATTCAACTGTTTCACATTGTAAACAATTGGAATTATGAGTAAAATTTATTTTTTTAAATAATTAGTTTTAATCAATTAATTTTTATTAATTATAGTTAAATTATTGTATTGTCATTCAAAACAATCTTTATAGAAAATTTCAACTCAATTGATTGTTTTAAAATGTGAGAAAAAAGCTTTTAAAATTTTGACTCAAGTCGCCAACATGGTCGTCAAGTCACCGAATTTGGTTGCCAAAAATGATGCCAACGTGGCTGTATTTGTAACCCTTTCAGTAATTAGTTTTAATTAATTAATTTTTATTAATTATAATTAAAAAATTGTATTATCATCCAAAACAATTGTGTTTTGAAAATTTCAGCTCAATTGAGTGCTTTCAAAAATGAGGGGAAAAAAAACTTTTAAAGTTTTGAGAGACACAGACAAAGTTACGATGCGAGTAGAAGAATCTCATTAACAACTTAAAATCTCAGAGCAACTTTTTAAACTATAGATATATAACTGAGACTTTATAATTTTTTTCTGCACATCGGGAAAAAAAATACCGAACTGCAAAGGAAATTATATGTTGAATTTAATCGGTATAAAAATAACTAATGGAATCTTGACACATTTGTTTCTTTTTTCAATAAAATTTCAATTATACATTTTAAAATATTAAATTCTAATTGAATGAAAAACGAGCCTTTTTAAAACCCTTTTATAAGCTTCTCTTGTATGTAACGAAATCTTTGAACTCAATTTTTACCCACTTTAAAAGGTCAGATTAATTTGAATTGTTGCTCACTTGTTCAGGACCGATGACAATACAATAATTTTGTTCTCTTGCCTGATCAAGATCATCAGGATTAACGATTTCCCGTTTTCAGATCCCAGGCCGTGTCTGGCGACTAATTTCAGATTTGGCGATTGAAAATTTAAGTTACAACTAAGTTCGATTAATTATAAAAGGGTGTTTTTTAGTTTTTTTTTAAAACTGTAATTTATTAAGAAAAATTTCTTCGGTGTAGTGTTCACGCTTATGTTGTACACAGTTTGCTTTTGATTGCATATGTAATAACTTGTAATGGCAATGTATGCTATTTGGCGACTTAGTTTGCTTTTAAATGAATTTTATAAAGATGTGGTAAAAACAATAATGGTAATAATTTTTTTTAATCTTGAAGTAAAATCATAGAGTTTTAGCTATAGATTAAAGTAACTTTAACAAAGATTGTTGCTGCTTTTTATTTACAAAAATAAGTTTGTGTTCACAAATAAAGAGCCAGATTAGCAATTAAAAAGTAACAATTCATATACTACATTGAAAGAATAGGTAAATTATTTTAGGAACCACATTTAATTGATCGGAAACAAATACAAACGTGAATTTGTCAAAAATGACCGAAGATATTTTTTTTTTGAGATATAAAATGTGATTTGTTGAATTTGCTAAAAATTACAGTGCAAAATGTGCATATTATTTGTTCATTAAATTTCGTGAGCTTTGTGAGTATTAGAAAATCGACTATGGACAACACACATTTACATGACAACTGATATAAATAATTTTTTTTCACCGTAATTAATTTAGTTATTATAATACATAAGTACTCGGTTCGTTTTCAAACGCACCCGCCATACCGTATATGGCGAAATAAATCACAATTTTTTTTCTCAACACATTCATCCTGTACAATTCTCATAGCGATTATATATCAGCACTTAGATGGTCAAAGCTTTATGTACAAGTTCTTTCAGTTTTCGCTGAACTGCTTAGTCAGAAGCTACTATGGCAACAGAATTTCAGAAGATTCACGGTCGTTTGAACGCTCAGCTAGGTGAACGGAAGGTAACGGTTCTAGAACACGATTCAATAAACATCTCTCACTTACAATTGAGCCTGTAAAAATAATAATACTTTCCGTTTAAAGATTCATACACTCAAAATCTAATGGTAATCATCAGATTTTGAACTTTTTTTTGGCATAATGACTCAGAAACGGTAAATGGCACTGCACTACCCTCAAGTATGAACCATAGAAAGTGAACGGATCTAAGTGGTGAATTAATAGCGAACCGAAATAGATTTTGTTCATATATTTTATAACATAGTCATCAGTACGTCGTCATGATAATATTCAAAATATATGCATGCACGATATTGGATATTAAATTCACGAAACAGGAGAATACGAATATTTGTGAAATACAAGCAACATGCGCAACATGTTTAAACAAAGACTCCTCCCCTCCTTAGACTAGTTTAATTAGATTTTGCAAACTTCCAACCTGGATGACAAGATCTGGAGACGCGCAGTATATATTGGGAGAAAAACCTGAAAATTGTTAGAGGTTTAAATTGAAAATGAACCATTGAAACATCTTATAGATATCGGAAAATTAAATGATAAAAATTAATACAGCAAGACGGAAACGTTCGGCTCTGATTAACTAATCCATTTACCAAACGTTATTCAACATCAACGCCACGTGTACTACTAGATAAACAAAAAAAGTTTGCTTTAAAAGCCAGAGCATGAACTATTGAAATAAAATACATAATTCAGATTACAATAGCAGCAGCTTAACTGAAAGAATGCGTTAAGGTTTTCATTTCCCTTTTGTTTATCTACTAGGCCTGTGCAAATAACATCGAATGTACAACAGTTTTGCAGAGGCTTTCAAATATATTACAAAATAATCTTAGAATGACGGAAACATAAAAAATATACATGTACATTACATATACAGTGCTTGAAAGGAAAAATCGAAAAAACATTTTCACATCACAGTTTTATGCATTAAGAACACAGATATACACACACATTCTTATGAGAAGAATTTTCCAAGAGTCCATGATTCCATACTTTGCCGTAGTGCTCGATTGAGTGATACAGAATGCATATCACATACTGGACAAATGCTTACTTGGAGTAGAAACACGTCAGGGTAAAAGGCTGGGGTTGGGTTTATTAACAAGTCTGTTCAGTTGGCACTAAATCAAAAATTGGCATTCCTGCTACTATAGAGAACACAAAGTATTTATAGAGTGGCATCAAAAGCCCGTAATTTTATTAAAATGTTATTTATATTCAAGCTTTTCTATTGTCATTAGGATCTCTTAAACGCTTTATGGCGAGTTGCCCAATCCCTCTTTTTTTATGTTGTAAGGACATCATAGATAAGTAACACATTTTTCAATGCTGAAACATTACATTATTAAAAAAGCACCAAAAACTTATGCGTTGAATTTAAGCCAAGAAGTCTTTCAATACAAATATAAATAAATACTTTTTTTTTTAAATAGCTGTGATGATTGAAAAAAAGATGGTTAATATTAAATTTTCTTAAGTGAGAACTTATGAGAATCGTATTTCAAATTAAAATTTTTCTTTCAATGCATTTTCTAATTAATTAGATTCAAAACATCGGGTGGACCACAGGTTACACTTGAACCAGCAAATAATAAATGTTAAAAATTAATATCCATAACATGAATCTAATAAGAATACTTATTTATCATATAAAAGATATTAATAACTATTGATAGTGTAATGAATATTTTAATTATATAAAATGCATATATATAACTGTGAGGAAATTAAGTAGAATACATCGGTATTTTCCACATTTTTATGAAGAGCACAATAATATGACCGAGATATAAGAAATGCATTAAATAAATTTTAACCTAAAATTCCAAAATGTAAAGTAAGTCACGCAAGTTTTATCTTATAAAAAGCTTAATAATAATTTGGAAGATACTATAAACTAGATTCGACGTAAAAACTGATCTGCCACGTAGTTAAACTATTTCGTATTAAAAAAATACCAAATTCATTTTACAGAAATGAAAAACTCAAAAATTTTGACTCAGACTTTGTTAGAACCTTCCAGCCTTCCACTCGACAGTGACTCGGAAAAGTGTTATTTTTTTTAGTGCAACAGACACGACGAGAAACAACGGGCTCTACCTAATGTCCATATAAATGAAACACCTATTCATAAAAGGTTTGAAGCTCATGAGCATGAAATTTCAATGGTTTTTACTGGTCTGTGTTTATTTGAGGCATACCAGTGAATATATAACTGAGAATAAGGCTTTAGCACCCATGATTTAAATTCCCTTGTATGCTTTGGCCTCTGGATTAACCTGGTGTATTCCCCAGGATATCGTGCAAGATAATTATTTCCATAAAGAATTGATGCAAAAACAGTTATCTTTGGAAAAAGACATCAAAATGAATAATTCTTCTCAAACATTACTTTGTCTTATTTGATGTCGTATCTGTCCCTGAAACTGGAATTAATTTTGGGGACGAATAAAATTTTGACTCTGCCTGTAGTCAAAGTAAATAATTAAGATTTACGCTCACAAATATTGAGCAGTTTTTGCTTTAACCTATTTTAATTTTTTTTTTGAAATAAGAATGAAAATTAATTATCTGTTATTAATTGTAATTATCATAAGCAAAGCATGTAAAATTTTTTCATTTATCAAAATTTTTTTTAACAAATGGCATAAAATGAAAGATCCAATTTTGTTAATAATTTTCATCCAGAACTAAAATTCTCCGCAACAGAGGGTTTAATACACACGAAAATAAATCTATCCCACAGTAAACATTTGTGAAACGCTTAACCAGAATTACAATCGTTGACATTTTAACTACCCCTAATGTTCGACATCGATTTCAAGATAACTGAGCTTCCATCGTATTAATACTCTAATTGTTTTCCTACGCATTGGAATTGTTCATGGCTATCCAATACCATTCCTAAAATAAAAGAAACACAACACCGATGCCAATCAGGATTCGTCGGGGGGTTGGGGAGGACAATTTTCCAGTTACTTGGTTGTCTCCAACACAAAACAATTCGATGACGAATTGCCTAATCGTAATCGCAGTCCGAAAATAAATAGTTGTCTTGCTTCAGAAGACGGCGAATAAGAGACGGAGGACTGCCCACCAATTACGAAAGTTCTCACACATTGGGGGCATAGCCAAGATTTTTCCTTTGCAGGAAAAGGTGAATCTCTCTAAAGTTGGGTCGGTCGTGTTCGTTTCTTTGCCAGCATTCTTTCATGAGATCGTAGATTTCCTTTGGGCATCCAGGGGGCTGGGGGAGATAGATTTGGTGGCCGTCGTTGTGGTAGAAGTGGCTGACGTTCTCGATGACTTTGTCGTCTACTAAATCCGCGTAGGGTTGGTGTCTGGCGAAGGTCAGTATCTCCCACATGGTCACCGCGAATGCCCAGACGTCACTTTTGGTTGTAAATTTTCCCTGCGGAAGAAAGAAGAACATTTAGTAGTGAAAAAATAATCAGAAATTAAGTTATACTTAGAAGATTACAAAGAGACCAGTTTTTTGAATTTTCAGTGATTTTGCGTTCTAAAAGCGTTTATAAAAGAGGGATATCTTATATGTGAGTTTTCAATATATATATATATATATATATATGGCTGATCAGTGATGGCTTTTCAACAACAGAGTAGTCCGTCCTTAATTAATTTAAGTTTAATTGTAAATTACTATTTACATATTTACAATATATATATATATTTATTAACATAATATTTACAAAACAGATTAGTCCTTTAAAGTTTCCCGTCTTCAATGTCCGTCTTATATAGTTTCTAACAAAACACGTTTCACAAGAATGGCGTCGTCCGTAGAGCATCTCGTCCTTTTCCAAACAGGGCTTCGTTCCTACGAATCTACGAATATTTTTCCGGGTACACGGTTTCAGGGAACCATCAGACCCGTACCTGGCTAGAAAAGTCTTTAGTTGACTAAGTAGGAATATCATGCTGGAGTGTAGGAGCTTGGCGATTGGACGAGCGGCGACGGGCCTTTGTGGCGAAGATCTTGGATTTTCAGGTCAGGAATCTGGTGGAAGAGAGAGCGTCTTCGAATTGGATGATGCGAAGTGGAGATAATGGATCAGATGGCTGCCCATGGGGGGGGGGGGTGAGAGTGTGTAGTGAAGTGTAGTGACGCAATGTCCATTAGGGGAAAAATTTAAAAGTACGAAAACACAACCGGCGGGTTTCTGCGAGGTGGACACTCTCCTTCGCATTGACCGCGCACGGCCGTGCTGCAGTTACAATCTAGAGTGCAGTGGGTGCTATGAGCCCTCCTCTACGAGAACAGTTAACAAGAGAGGCAAATAATAAAATAAAAATGGATGATTAATTAAAAAGTTAAGAAATTTAGCAAAATGAAATTAGGAAATAATAAAAGAAACTATGGAGGATGTACGAGTCCATGAGAATTCTCCTGGGTCGCTTCCTCTTAATATTAGCTGTATAATTCTCTAGGTTTTGCATGTTGATATTTTCTGAGTTTTTGAGAGATTCGAAAATTTAATAGAGATATTTGGAATGTATTGCTTGAAAGATGGAATATCGAGACATTTACGAATGTCGGCGTTGCGCATATATCTGGTAGCGCCGACAATCATTCTAATTAGAGTATTTTGAGCAGTATCTAAGATTTTAATATTACTATTGGCTGCATATCCCCAAACTGGACATGCGTATGACATGATGGGACGCAAAACGACTATATAGAGAAGCAGGGCGTCGTTCCTACTGCCTCTCCTTCTTTTATACTATAACGTCGGTAGCTTCGTCAAGCGTCTACTAACTGGCAGGCTCCCAAAACCTGAGAACGCTCCTAGGCATGCACAGTACAAGTAGTGGAGTGGCTTAGAAATAGCGGCTGGCACCATAATCGGCAAGTAGTGGAGTGGCTTGGAAATAACGGCCGGCACCACATATATGTATCTATATACAAGTACTTTATCTTAGAATTGGTTTAATCCTTTAATGGGCCTACGCGGCTTTTAAAAATATTTTAGCTCCTTCATAATTTCATAATCATTTCCAAGAGAGAATACTATAGAAGAATGCATTAGACTCCTATGCTACACTTTTTTGTTGCATGATCTTAAAAGTCATCACTAGCCTCATTATAATACCCATGTGACCCTCGCTCGTCATCTAGGGCTAGGAGCGTTTCTTCAAATCCGTGTCTACTTTGTAGGCATCATCCTCGGTCAGATGACAAGGTCAAAACCTAGCTGGCATCACACTCCCCCTCCCACCACTAGTGAACTTCTTCAAAAAAGTATGAGTTGTTTCAGCAAAGAATATAAATAGGGACATTGATAAATGATCATGAAAACTTCCTGATAAACCAGTTAATGTAAAACTTAAAGCTTTAGAAAGGCTTGTAATGTATGAGGGAGGTTGAAATTACATTTGAGTAAAAAACGTTAAAAAGAATTTAAACGAGAAAAATACATCATGTAAAAATGCTCTAAGACCGAAGAATAAAAACATATATTTTCGGCAGTTACTTGTCAATATTTAATAGGAAATCCGCACATAAAAAAACCTTGATTTTTATGCATAGATTTTAAATACGAAATAAGAAAACTCATAATAAAAATTAATTTTTTCTGTACATACAAAGAGTACATGCAATGGCTTAATAAGACACACCATTTCAATGTTTTCAAATAAAAACCTCCGCTTGAGAAAATCAATTCATTTGCGAAATATCAATATAAGACGAAATAAATTAAAAATCATTGAATCACAAAGATCGATAAGACGTAAATTTGTTTACTGAAGAACATCAACACCGAAACATTTGTACCATTTCTTTTTCGAAATAAAACACACACGCGAATCTTTGCAACAGTTTTACCTCTTTTATAACACAAAACCGAAAACAGATTGGTATTGATTGCAAAAAAATATAGAAAAGCTTTTTACTCTTCAAAACACGTGAGAACTTTACAAATCCTCTCATAAAATCAATGGAACACGCAAGTACACGCCTCTGGAAGGTAAAAAGAGCACTGATAGAAACGCCCTTATGTCAGAGAAGCAGCTATCTATGACACACACATACTGCAAAGACAATCCTGAAGTGGGAGTGTGACACGAAGATCAATAAACAGAACGCATGTTGTGGTACACGCCTTTAATTAGTATGAGTGCCACTACAATCGAGTGCCACCTTCTATGAGAGTGTTTTGAAAGAGACACTTTTCATACCATACAAAGAAGCATTGGTACGGCTAAACCTCTAAAGATGAAAGCCATAGGTTTCATTTCAGTCGCATTGAAAACTTGCAGCTTTAAAAATGGAGAACGACACTTGCGGAGGAGGAGTACTTTCCTGCAATTATGTTTGATTAGTGCTTATTGTTGGATATTGAATGTGAATAACTGTGTATAAGACTAGAATATTTCAAAAGCCTGTTAATAATTAGGGACGTACATTTTGGTAGCTATAGATAAATTTCAAAGAAGGGATTTATACCTTTTTTTTTCGAAATCAATATTTGTGTTTTTCTTTTTTATTTTGCTATGAGGTCATACTCGGGAGTGTTAAAAATTAATTACTTATCCCTTTTACGCTTACGTGGCAGAAAAAAAATCACGCCTTCTTTTAGATTTAAGGTACTCTCAAAAAGAATTTCTACCTGCAATGCTTTTTTTAAAAAATCTTTCAAGGCAGAGAGATAACTGATGAAGTAATATGTTGATTTATATATAAGATTAATATGTGTAAAAACTTAAGTTTTCTTTTTAATTTTTGTTATTTGAGTTATACAGTGAATGGTTGAGTTTATTACACTGTTGGTGGCTTTTGAGTTAAAACTGTTGAACTTTATTTTAATGATTTACTACGTGTGGTGACATATCTTACATTTGTGATAAGCCTTCAAATTCTAATGCATGAAAAATGTGATGAAGTTAAGCCTGAAGGGAGTGTAATAATGCCGAAATTACACAACACGAGGGTTATTAATGACGGACATTTTAATTTTGGACCGCGGTCAAGAATTAAGTTCGGAAGAATAACTGCAAAATGTATGTATCAATTTAAAGGAAAATAAAAATTCTTTAGCCGTGGAATGGCTGTCATCACACGTCGCAGCATCGTGGGGTCCACCGAAGTACAAGCAGCACGCAGACGAGCAACTAAGTCCATTTGTGTTGTCACTACGTCTCGATACACCAGTTCCTTGAGATGGCATGTCGCCGTAGTCGCAAGGTATGTCGCAAGTACATGTCGCAGTAGTCACGAACGGAATACATGGCCATCATACGAAGACTACCGGTAGCTGCAAGATGCAGCCTTTTAAATACCAGTTCAACGCCGGCTTTACGTCATTCCACGGTACGCGCATGCATGACGTGACATGCTCAACGAACGTCTTAAACATTATCGTCTGGAAAAATATGCAAATACTGTTGTTGATATGTTGAATAAAGTGTTTTTTCTTGCACCGGAAGTGACGTCATACTTTGTTGTTCGTATTTTCTCACAAACTATGGACCGTACAGGAATGCTTCTTTGGGCAGATTTTATGTACTCCCAACGACGAATCTAGCTGTGCAGAGTTTATGCGGTCGTTTTAGGACACCATGTATATTAAATCTTTACATCAAGCAGTAAGGTACAAATCTGTTACAAAAACTTGTAATATTTTTAAGCGTAAATTGTAATGGATTGAAACAGTCTCAATTTCATTAAAAAGGAACGCTGTAATATCATCTTTTATTCTTATTGGTCACAGAGATATGATATTCTATCTCTCCCCGTCCAGCCCAAATTAATTTTCAGAAACTTGGTTTATTCAAATAAGTTAAGAACTGAAGTGAATTACTTAATAAAGACAGGTTTTGAGATTCCTGAGTAACAGTCAAAGTAGGATTGAAAATGATTTAGACTTAATTAATTTTATGCCAAGCGATGGAAAATTAATTCAAGACTTTTGACGCTGAGCTAATTCAAGACTTACCACACTTTTGGATTTAGATTTAAATAGCAGTTAAATTTGAGTTGTGATTTACATTTTGCTTTTCTCTATTTATATGTCTTCTGTTTCCCTCGAATATTGGTTTACTTTTGATGCATCTCTCAATCTGATAGTTTAGAAATAAATTTGATGAATTTGTTTGAAGAAATAAAAAAGAACTAATTAGTTGTTAGAGTTTTTGTTTAAATAAGATTTCTGATCCCTAGAATCTATTTTCCTTTATTTATATGTAGTTTTTTTTTTTTGGTTTATTTTTATTGAAGCCTTAGTTTTAATAGATTTGTGGAGGATAGAACTCGGTACCTTCTCATTCGTAATCACGTAACATACCACTAGACAAAAGTGATCACCCCGGTCCGGAGGCTATTACAGGCTTATATAGATACCGCTACAGTGCTACCCCACCAGTGAGTCGGTGGATAGACAAATGAACGATATAGCTGTTATGGCGAGCGTGTGAGTAGTTGTATTGCGTAAGGTGAGTCTGACGGCTTAATTTTTGCTGCGTCAAGTGTGTCTGATGGCTTTGGCTGCTCTTGCGGCGGGTAGATGGCACCACGACATCTGCGCGAAGATTGCATTTTTCTTAGTTCAGTGTCAAAGTCACCAATGAGGAGGCTAGAATTCGGTATCTTCTGATTCGTAAGGATGTAACATACCACTCGATAAAAGTGATCACCCCTGCCCGGAGGCTGTTACTGGCTTATATAGATACCGCTACACATTTCTTCAGTTCAGCATTAGGAAATAAGTTTGTTTTTATCAAAAAGAACAAATTACTCTTTACTATTAGCTTAAGATTTGGAGTCTTAGAAGTTTAACAAAGGGTCATCGCCTTACTCTTCAATGTAAAATTTGACATATTCAAGCCTATAACTAAACGAAGCGGGTGTACTTACCAGAAGAATGCTTTCCCAGGCCATCCACCTAATTGGTAACATGGCTCGGCCTTCTATCCTGTAGTAGTCTTCCGAGTACAGGTCTCGGCTCATGCCGAAGTCGGCTATTTTGATGGTATAGCCCCTGCCCACCAGGCAATTTCGAGTCGCCAGGTCCCTGTGCACAAAGTTCAGAGATTCCAGATATTTCATGCCGGAAGCTATCTGAGTTGCCATAAAAATCAGGCTGCCATGGCTGAAAATATAAAGATTATTCAAAGAAAAGTCTTGGACCGACTATTTAGTTTTACATATGTTGTAGAATAACTTTAATATCATTTTCTATTGTTTTTATAACAGTAATGTGCACGATGGGAAGTGGACTGCTTCATTTAGCGTGATTAAAGTTTAATAGGTTTATTTTATTTCTTTTAATAAACATTTTTTTTTCGATTATAGGAATTGAAAACCTACTAGAATTTTTGGACATTTTTAATAGAAAATGGTTGTATTATGAGGAATATAAAGAATTTAAATAAATAATTTCTAAATGTACTAAAATAATAACAATGAATGTAATTTAGCTTATAAGTTCATATAGTTCAGAAAGATTTAATGAAATTTTATTATTATTTTTTTAAACTTCATTTTAGCGATTTTTTCCTTTCCTTTTTGATATTTGAACCCTTTTTTAAGCTTTTATGATTATTTGATAAGATGACTAAAAAAATGGAGTAAACAGTAACCGAATTCATGAAATACATAGATACATTCATAAAATATACGATAACGAAGCATTAAAGCATTCATTAAACAGAGCCTTCATTACATGCTATGATTAAAATTGAAAAATAATTTTAATGTATAAAAATATAAAATCGTCTTTAATTTATTAAAAACTAAAAAAAAAAATGATTCAGGGAATAATTTCTTAAATACTTCTTTAGATAAGTATTTGATTCCATTTATTTAGCAAAATAAAATAAGAAATAATTTAATTTATAATAAAATGATTTCTTATATAATTATTTTCTTGACACTTATTTTCGCTCTTGTTTATACTGAATACTATATTACTAATGTTTGTCAAACATTTACACTTTTCATTCTAAAAACTTTATTAAACAAAGATAAATGTACAGCAGATGAATTATTTTTCGATATTGTCTCCTCTTTCAGCAATGCACTTGGTCCAGCAAGCCACAAGCTTCCGTATACCTTCTTGGTAGAAGGTTTTTAGGTTGGTCGTGAAGTCATTTTTGCACCACATTCCAAATCGACGACTTCTCAAAGCTTCATTGCAAAGAGATGAAAGTCAGTGAGAGAGAGAGAGAGAGAGAGCGAGATCTGGGCTGTAGTGAGGATGTTCCAGGGTTTCAAAGCCCAATTTGCTGACTCTGATGCGGTAAGTGTTAGTGGTACTCATCACAAACACGCTTTTCGAAATTTGAGCAACAATTTGATACGCAGATTTGATAATAACTAATAATTTGATAGGAAAAGACATGACTGATGTTTAAACAAGATTTTCTCTCATCGATGGTAACTCACCTATCTGCTATTACCATCTCTCGGGCTTGCTGAATGTTGCTGTCGGTAGTCGAGGTTGTCTAGTTCCCTCTATTTGTGTGACGCTAATTCTTTCACTTTTAAACATTTCGATTCGCAAAAAACTCTTTTGCGAGATAAAGCCCATCCCAGGTATTGTGACAAAAGTCTCTGGTGAATTTCAGCACCTTCCACACCCTCCGACCATAAAAATCCGATTACTACTCGTTGTTCTTCTTTGGCGGAATCTGAGGGCGGAGTGGACAAGGCTGTTGTAGCTAGACGACAGCTGAAGTGATTAAATTCAGCACACGTGACCACAGACATTTTTCAACTCAAAGCATGATTATGCGGCTAACACTATCTTTGTTTAATATAAATTGTAGAAGAAAAGTGTAAGTAATTTTTGACTTAACTTCATTCATCATTTCCAGATTAAGAATATTTTATTCAAGCTATTTGAAAATGTTTTCGAACCGGGTTGTCATTTTATAAAAGTATGTCCTCAGATAAATGACTGATTTGAAAGATGGATATTTCCCACTAAAACTGTATAAAATACAGCTACTTCTCCCTGCCCCCCCAAAAAACAGCAAAGAAAATTTTTAAAAACCGACAAGACAGAGAAATGAGTTAAAAACTAAATTAAACCAAAACCAATGGTATATAGAAATAATTAACTAAATCTAATTTCAAAGAAATGTCGCATGAGAAAAGGGATATAAAGAAATAGTACGCAAGGGAATACTTCCAGATAAATGATAATGGTAAAAGAAATTGTTCTTGAATGTTTGGGAGTTATACGATGGCAAAATAAGCGATTTGGGAAACTGCCTGAACAAACCTACCTGAGTACTTTATTAGCAGCTGGCTTGAAAGGTGAGGTCATTGTGTTTTCAGGCACATGTTGCTGCAAAAATTGGTTGAGGTCACCATTTTCCATGTATTCCACAATCATGCACAAAGGTTCGTCTTTTGTGCACACACCCAATACGTGCACAATGTTCGTGTCTCGAAGCCTGGACAGTATCTTAACTTCTTTGTAGAAGTCTGACCTGGCCTGTTCTGAAGCCGTTTTCCTCAGCGTTTTGACAGCGACCAAAGTCTTACTCCCCAGACAGGGTACATCAATGAGTTCAGGTATACCTTCAGCCTCACACAAGTGAACCTTGGGACAGGATATATAGCGTCATTTTTTTGGGAAAGGGATCTTTGATAGTTAGGTAATTTTATCCGCCACTTTAATGTGTCAAGTGGTACAAGGAGATATCAATGATTGCTAGTGAGTTAGAAGGATTCATAGATCGTACTGTCAAATGAATGTTAATAATCACATGCATGTTTAGGGAAATAAATTCATAAGAATATGTTAAAAAAGATATAGGATAATTGTTAATGTTATATTTTTTTAAATCGACAGCCATAATGGGTTTTACCTACACAACGACTATATAACCTTCTAAAAACTTACAAAATAGAAAATTATTTTAAACTTATTGTGAATTTTAAGCTCCAGTAGAATCTTTCCAATGACTTTTTTTGATAAACCAATGTGGTGATACGTTACATACAATATTCGTACAGAGAAAGGACAAAAACTACTCAACTTTTGATTTAACGTGTATTGTGATCTGTTTACATTATACCCGGCAATATAGATCTTTACTAAAGATAAATTTAGCTTTTAATATCATGTGTAAATAAAAGGCATTACTTATATTGGTCACCCGAATGAAGAGGAAATGATTTAAAAGTTAAATTAATCTTTTCTAAAGAGCTCTATTGCATACACAATAGCAGACATGAATAGCTAACTGCTTGCCAGGGAAAATGTAAACAGAACACAATAAACGTTAAATCAAAAGTTGAGTAGTTTTTGTCCTTTTTCTGTACTACGAATATTGTATGTAACATGTTGCCACACTATAGCAAATAATATAATTAAGGACCAGGGTTAAATTATTCTACACAAATACATTATTTTCAATTTTAGGGACCCAACATAGACTACGTAATGTTTTAGCCTTTTTTGCTTAGTAAATACTAGAGGAGGCATGAAACAGATGAAAAGCACAGTTCCCCTACAGCCCTTCAAAGGATATAGACATTAAAAGTATTGCTCTACATACTGCAGAACATGGTACTGTTGTCGTAGTCTATCATGCTCTATATAATGCTGTTTGGACTTTAAAAGATATTTGAAATTGATATAAGTATGCAAAAATTATGTACCTTATTTTTAAACTTTAAGTCTTTAATTATAAACAGATTTCGATTCATGTAAATTAAGGCGAAATTAAATTATGCATCTTTCATTAGAAAATTCTAATTTTTCAAACTACTGTCAAGTAAATGCACAGGTTTAATAATAAAATATATTAGGAGGAGAAATTTATTCATTACAATTCCTAATCTAATTTGATGTTCAAATATTGCATCAAATTTCTCTTAGTGATCTTTCAATTTAATGGGCATTTTCCCTTCATAATTGTAATCCTAAAAGTTTATTTAGCTTTCAGAGCTGCTCAAATGAAAGTTTTAGGCCTTAGGAAGAACTGTATCACAATTGTTATTGAAAATGAATGACTTAGAGGAATTGATACACGAGACAACCTTTGAAATGCGACATTTCTTTGAAAAAATTCTAAAAATGAAATAACTTTTTTTTGTATTAGATAGTTGTTAGTAGGGAATGTGTATTAGTTAATTTTATAAGCTGTAGTAACCGATCAAGGATTAGTTTTTAATAAAAGTCACACTTTTAGCACAATAAAATGGCGGATAAATACAAAATAATTAATCAAATGCATAAACTATAGATACAATAAACGTACAGTGACAAATTCATTTAAAATTTTCCTTAATTACAGATTGATTTTTAAAAAATGCGCGTTTGAACCAATATTTTATACGGAATGTAAAAGTTAAAATTACCTTTCAAAAAAGATAAAATTTATTTGAATCTTGTGAATTTTTATTTATAAATAAGGGTTTATAAATTAGAACCCTTGAAAAATATTTTCTTTGAATAATATTTTGAATTATAAGCAATCAATTATCATGCAGCGCAAACGATATTATTTATTTTTGAAGTTAAAAAACTAAGTTATAATTTAAAAGTTTTAATTTACTTTTGAAAGAAGAAATGTGTTGTATTCATATGCGGATAAATTAAATGTATTTGAATACTGTATTACAGTTGTAATTCTTCACTTAGGAAAAAAAAAAACTCTGAAAACTGTTCATATAAAAATATTAAAACGATATTCGAATTCTTTTTTTAATCAGTATAATAATTAAATGTTTATTTTAATTAATAAATATTCGATATTAAACCTATGACTGATTTAAAACAGCATGCGTGAAAGACTAGAAGTTTTTGAAAAATATATATATATTACAGACGATCTCCAACAACTAAATTTAAAATTGTTAAAAAAATTTTTTTATCGTCTCCTGTGTTAGAACCACAGCAGACGATTTTAACTTTTTGTATCATAACTTTGATACAAATGAGTATATTCTAATAAATTTCAATAAATTGGATCTACTTCAAAATCACAAGAAAATAAAATTCAGTGTTTAGGTAATTATAACAATTTACTGAAAAACCCATGAGAGTGAATTTCAATTTTTTCTTTCATTTAATTTTATTTGAAACGTGGCAAAATTTTCAAAAAATGAATCCAACAGTCAGCCGGTTAAAATATTTATTACGACATAATGTACAGCACATTTTCAACTAAACAAGGCAAGGAAATTACTTTTATTACCTCTATCAGTCTACAACTGACAGTTGAGAACAAGGCATTAATTTAGAGTGTAAATATTTATAATAGCTGTATTGTTTACTTGTTATTTCGGCATCTTTATCACTTTTAAACTTATCCATTTATACAGCAGAAATCTTTGAATAAGAAAGGTGTAAAATTTCAGTACAGGACTCCGTTAGTGGTATGACCTTTTGACCTTGAAGTAATGACACTCCGACTTTGTGTTTAAACGATATTAAATAAGTGCAAACGAATTTAAATTAGAGTTTTACGTTACCAAAGTTTGATAGACAAAAATTAACTTTTTCAATGCAAGATTATTGAGAAAGTTTTATCACAGACGGTTTTCATAAGTTTTCAGATAGATATTTAAGTGATTATAATACTTGTATTGCATTAATAAAATAAGTGTATTTATAACAGTAGTTTAAGTCTCGATATATATTATTAGAAATAATACGAATCTTCTTATCCTATAGAGGAAAGATCACATCAGCATACTACTTGGAAAAGCAATACGCCCTTCAATATCATAAGCAAAACCTGTCACTCATTACTCACCTCACCAAACTGTCCTTCTCCAAGTTTCTCAATGTAGTGCAGTCGGTGTCGGGGGATTTCTCTCACAGAGTTGTCATCACGGCTCAGAAGGTCAACATTGGGTACAGCATACACGGTGTTTCCGCTGACCCCCTGTATGTTGGGCATCTTGACCACATCCGTGGCCGCATAGTACCTCTCGGACGGGGGCTTTTGTAGGGGCTTGGGCAACGTCTGCGGGAAGGATGGCTTGTTCAGGGGGGTCGGTGGGGGATGAGAAGGGACCACAGGGGTGGGAGTGGTGCTCTTCGTCACATCTGGAACAGCATATTCTCTGGAAGTTGTGGACTCTGGAAACAGAAACAAAATGTTATGGGAAACTTAGAAATATTAAAATCTCTACTTTTAATTTTATCTTTTATATTCAATACGGGACCTTTTTCTTATAACGTTCGTTTTTTTTAAAGAATCACAAGAAAAAAGTAATTACTTTTTGAGTTATTATAATTTTATGTGTTTTTCCCCACATACATTTAAATTGTTCCTTGTGATTTAAAATTTAAAGATATGCTTTTTATAAAATTTCTTCGCATATTCAAACATAGGATTTTTAAAAAAAATTGACATTTAGGTGTTTAAGTTGCATTGTCCATAAAAAAGAGAGAGAAAGAAAATTTTATTTATCAATTCTCTTTTGAAAGAAACGTTCCAAATATTTCCTCAAATGTTAAATTTTTATATAAATTACCAACAAAACTTTTTTAGCATACAATAAAAATATAAAAATATCGGGCATTCAAGCAAATTTTGAATCAGAAAAATCTTTTTTAAGTACGAAAAAAATTCCTTTTTTAAGAGTGAATCTTAAAATAAATTATAAAAGATAAATCCGTTTACGCAAAACAGATACTAGATAACTGAACATTTGATAAGTTGATGGTAATTTTTATTGCTAAGGACTGACAGTTGCTTATAGTATTTTTAAAAATAAAAAAATTATTTTTTATAAATTTGGGATTTTTTGTGCTTTGTTCTTAAATACTATTTCTCACCTTGATGTATGTACAAAGGGATGTCCGAAATTAAGTTTCGTCATTTTTCCTCACACAGAAATTTTATTTCTAAGAAAATACTCTATGAAACCATGAACTATGTATCTTGTTATATTTTTCTACATAATCACTACCGACATTGAGATATTTGCCATAGAGTGCATTCAGTTTGAAGCAGGCACTATGGTAATAATCGCTGCCCTGAAAGGTATTGTCGCAATGCTGCAATGTTGTTTTGATTCGTGGTTGTGTATGGACATCCACTTTGACCGTTATCCTTCACACTTTTCTTTCCTTCCTTCAACACCAGCGACCAATCATTTGGCGAGACACTACGTATTCACCAGGGACGTCTTAAGACTTCTTGAGGCTCTGGGCTTCTCGCAAAAGTAGATCCTGGCACTTTACACAAATGGCAGGCCCTACCTATGACTCTTCAATGTAGACAGTACATAGCATGCGTTGCCAAATACTCGTACAAACAATTACTCGAAACAAATAAATGTGCATGACTTACAATCGCACAAACTGCTTGACCGACTGCCGCCTTTTGACTGAATAAGTTATGATGAAGTATGGGGTAGGCCTAAGCCTAGGCCTATACATGGACGATGGTCATCACGTGTTGCCAGTTGACATTTTGTCCCAAAATTTCCAGTTTTTAAGAGAATATGCGTGAAAGAGAATACAGCCGGAAAAAAACACCTGACTGTTGAAATTATTCGAATCATGATCTTATTAAGGTTGAGTCGAGAACGAGATGAGGCCCCCATTGTGGTCGAGGCCCTGGACCCGGCTGGCCCATGTCTTAAAATGTCCCTGGTCTTCACCATACTTGGTCCATAAGTGTCGGACACACTAGTCTCAAGTCCATTCATTCTGGATAACAGCACACACTTTTGTTGGCAACTCAGTTGTCAGCACTTATCTGTCTGTCATCGTGGTATGTATTCGAATAACCTCCGGAACGCCGGTCTGCTGCAACTGTCTCAACTCTTCTCTATCTGCGCATGCTCATTCTTCTTTTCCATTGACGCTCATTCCGTCTCTGAACCAACGACGGATGCACTTTCTTATGACAATTATTTGTTTTACTTGGTGTACCATTTTCCCTTTCAAAAAAAAAAAAAAAAGTGACAAAACTTATTTTCGGAACACCCTTCGTATTGTTAAATCTATTAGGAAAAAAAAAAGTCCTGAAGATTACATATTTATAAGAATTTTGTACAATTTTCTGTGTCTGCGCAAACATTGGATATTTTTTTGCAAGGAATGACGACCCTTAAATCGTTTTAAAAATGTCTGAAATAATTACTGATAAGTTTTAATTTTTTAATTTACTTAAAAATCATTATTATACAGTTATATTGATGATGCGAAACAGGTGTATTGATGATTGGTGAATAATTCAGTGATGTCAATACGCAATTGTCAACTTGTTTCATCGTGATATCATAATTACATGAAATTTTAATTTTTCACGGAGTACCCTTAAAGGCGTTTTTAAGAAAATTATCCTTTGCACGACATATATCAAACCTTAAGAATATGTAACTAATTTAGAAATATCATGCCAATACATTTAATGTTGTAGTATGTCTTGTTGTACCTGCCTAATAAATTGATACAAATAAATTGATTTAAATTGAAAAAAATTAAATGCCAGAGCATGTTACCATTACTGTATGTTCCCGGATAGGATATCTTGAAATCTTGAGGCTCTTGATACAGCAGTTTGTCCGGATCTGAGTCATCTAGCATCACTTGGTGACCATAAATGGTTCTATTGGACTGGCAAGCAAGCGGAGAACACGGAGAATAACTCAAACCCAAGTCCTAAAAAAAAGGTGATTTAACATGTATTTTTATAATAAATATGTTCATTTTATTTGTTTAATAATAACAGATAAAATAAAAATTTTATTCTAATTGGTTCAACGAGTTGCATATTATCAATTAAAAAAAAAAAACTGCAACAGATTTTTTTGTGTGTGTAAGATTCAATTAAACAATTTTAAATTCTCAAAACAAAAGAATTAAAATATAATTTTTAATGAACCTCCTCCTCTTTCTTTTTTTGTAAAAGAGATTTAATTTTTGAAAAACTTTAGTTAAAAACGTTAGGGAGGGGGAGAGGGAATTGAAAAATGTAGTAAATCAGGAGACATTCAGTTTTGATGTGCTAAATGAGCTAAATTCATGTAACTCCATAGTCACATGATAGCTGCAATCACGTGTTTTCAGCTGACACGTTTATAAATTCATATGGTATAATAGTCACATGATAAATGCAAACACTTGTTTCCAAACAATCAGTTCATGCGCTTCGCTGTTTCCGACTTTTGCTTTCTGTATATAATATATATATATATATATATATATATATATATATATATATATAGTACAATAAAATAATAAGCGAGAAAGTTGTTCTACCTATACAAGGCCAAAAAATAAAAAAATTGCATTCGAAGAAACATAACAAATGAAGATACCAAAAGAATCCTTGGGCTAAAATGGAGACCTATTATGATTTCTAAAGCTGTCGCTGAATTAGGTCAGTGAAATTAGGGTTAAACACTGCTTTATGGTACCACCTTCCCCGTACAGCAGAAATTTTCGAAATAGTAGAAAAACAGAGCCATGTTGAAAACTTAGGCATATATCTATCACACGCTGGATGAAACACCAGACAGTAAAATAAAACGAAAGTATGAATAGAGAATAGTAATATATATATTAGTTTTGAATTTATTTTTTAAAATATATATCAAGTTTATAAAATTTTATCTAAATTTTACAAGCAGAACAACAAGTAGAAGTCAAATGCCAGTTTTGAATTCAATGGCGACCCGTGACTTCATTTATTATGTGATGTCATCAATTTAGCTCATTGCGTAAGGAATTGGGTAGTTGTACTCATTTATTTTAATAACTTGCAAAATTGTGCGTTTTGCGCTAATGATATTTTCGTGAGAATATTTCATAAACTAAAATTTCTCATCACTACTTATACCAAATAAAATGATATTCTGAAACCGTTTAAGATTTAGATACGTATTTTTGGTTATAAAGGGTGAACCAAAAGTCTTGCCTCAATTAAAAAAGTTCATTACAAAATAACTATTTAATATAACAATGTAAATTTTGTATCACTTGATAGGTCAGTTTTAGGAGGGTTTTTTTTGTGTGTGTAATAGATGACGGAAGCGCTCCTTCAAGATTGACTCAGCGGAATATTTGTACAAAAGAGTTAATTTTCGGGTGTGACGACGTCGATTCATGATAAAGCCCACCAAAGTGTGCTTTGGTTTCACGAAACGAATTCACTCATTAATGTTCATCATAAATTTTGACATTGTTATGGACGTCCTGATGAATTGTTGTTCTGATGCAAAATCAATAAAGTAATGGTATGAAATGTTTGAAGAAACAGGTAGCGTAACAGAAAACACATTAACGTATCCGACTACCCTAAAATTGTGAATTTTGCCAATAATTGACAAATTTATTTATGATTTTATTTTATAGACCATCTTATTAGCTTTAGAAAAATACCAAGTTTATTATTTTCCGTTCACTAGAACCGAAACTATAAGTGTTTTAGTAAGATCAGATGCCATTACATTAAGCAAGATGTCATACTTTAAAACGCGTTTTACTCGAAATGTGTTTAATTTTTAAAATGCTGGAAGGGGCCAGCGATTGCTCAAAAAGTTTTGAAAATAATTAACTGAAACTTTTTGTGTATGTTCTGTATAATAGTAGATCTGTTCTTCAGAATTATCAATCCCTGCTTTATTACAACATTTGCAGTCCTTATATTATTATAATCACTGTTATTTTAAGCAATTTCAGGTAATAACTAAGACAAAGTGCTCTTGTCTTTGTAAAAATTAAAATCTCTTATCCTAAAGGTCATTTAAAAATGAATAACATAGCAACACATCAGAATTGAAAATGTGTTCATAAATTTCTGGTACAGAATGTGCCTCGTTTATGTTATTTTTTGTAAATTTTTACCTATTTTAGTAACAATAATTTCTTATTTTTCTTAATTTTAGCATATTTTTCTTAAAATGTACTAAAAAAAATCTAAAAACAACAAAAAAAATCCCCCTATTTCCATTTTTTTAAAAAAAATTGTCGCAACAAGCGGTTATCTTAAAGAGCACTTGGTGAGATTTGGAATACCAACCAGACATTCTCCAAGCTATTAAGGGGGCATACGTTGTAATTTACCGATGTGAACGGTCTTATAAAATATTCATAACGGTTCTTAAAATATATTCGAACAAACATATGTCTAATTATAATAGTTTATGCACAATAAATATTTATAATCAGGACAAGACTTTTGAATCACCCTGCATACTTTACATAGGAGGAGGGCGTAAAATATAAAAATTATAAATAAATTCATCCACAGTAAAAAGACAGCAAAGTTCCCCTACCTTCATATTGATTGTGACCCTGTTGTCAACTGGTTTGAGGATAGTATGCGGAGTCGTATGTTTCCGACGCTTGTTTCTAGCGATGATGATGAAGATTACGATGATAAGCAGTAGAATGACTGCTGCCAGAACTCCGATCACAAGTCCAACGTATTGATTTGTCAAGGCATCTTCACTCATAGCTGTGCTTACTAATTAAAAAGAATGTTCAGTTTTTGAATAAAAATTATCATACATAATTATTTACTAAAATTATAAAAATAAAATAGAGAAATAAGGAGAAAAATATATATAAAGACCGCGGTAACGGTACTTATTGAAATACATGTTACGTTAAGTTTTTATCATAAAATATTAAGGAAGCAGGTAGACATATAAGTTTTAAAATTAGATTATTCTATTTAGTGAGGGCTTTAAACGTGGTTTTTGGCAACATTTTACATACCGATAGGTGGAGCAGCCGGCGGATCTTCTTCAGTAAAGTTACCAACAGCGGGAACTGTAAAAAAAAAAAGGTTTTTTTTGAAACCACAAGTGAAAAAACAGAGGAGCTATACGTATTGTAAAAAATACAAGATAATATTATTAAATAATTTTAACTTATTTATAACATAGAATGAAAAATCTCTAATCCGATATATTTCTGATGTTACTTTATAAAGAAAAAACGGTATTTTTTTTTTATAGAAAAAGTCTTTTTAACTGGATTTATGAGACTTTCATACACGAACTATAGCATAATTTTAAAAATAAATTTGCATCAATAATATTAATAGAATAAATCAGGAAAATGATTTTAAGGTAACACATATTATCTAAAAAGAGTCCAAAATATCGAATTTCTTTATCAACTCATTTTAATTGTGCGACTTTCCTAAATTTGTGAAAAAAATTTGCAGCTCCTATATTATTTAGCCAGTTATTTAATTTTTTTAAACAGTGTGTTGAATCGAAATCGAACTATAACACTTGAATGGCTGCATTTAGCATTCATTTATTTTACATACCTTTAAAACTTTAAATGGCTTTTTCTTAAATTTTTATTTTTCATGGTAATCGTGTACTTGAAATGTCATGAAATTTTATATTCAATATAAAGGTTTGAATAATATGTTTGATGATCCTCAGCATTGTGAATAAAGATTTAAGGGGGTGAATAGTTATTTTTTAAAAATCATCAAAGTTAGAAATAGTCATTTTTTAAATAGAGTCTGACATGTTGTATCGTGAAAAAATAAAAGTTTCACTCGTAATATATACCAATCCCATGCACAGAATTGTGAGGAATATTCCTAAGAATATTAAGAAAAAAATTGTTCAAAATATTAAAATTTGTTGCAGTGGGAATTTTAAATATGAAATAACGTAAGAAACCTTAAAATAGCTGTTTATTTAAATAAAATAATAAATATAGTTTTAAAAAAAACTAAAAAACTAAGTTAATCGAACAGATGCGGGATAGGATCTGAAAACGTGAAATCGTTAATCCTGATCAGGACAATGGAACAAAATTATTAAATTATTGTATTGTCATCGGTTCTGGACAAGTGAGCAAAATTTCAAATTAATCTGACTTCCGTTCAAAGATTCCGTTACATACAAGTGAAGTTTATAAAAGGGTGTTAATTAAAATGGCACATTTCTTCTGAAATGTGTATTTTATATTTGCTTATATAGAGGACTTGCAAACGTTTTGATTTAAATACATAAATACAAAAATTTGTATTGGGTACCCTCACCCTTAAATTCCTCAATCACATTTTAATAAGTAGATTACTTATAAAACTGATGCATGCATATTTTAAGCATTAAACCTAGAACTACTCAATGCTTAATGCCACTAAAATGAATATTTCCATAAAAGACTATACAAAATTCATTAAGCGCTTCTATAAAGCCAAATTAGGTTTGCTTCTCGATATTAATGCGCTGTGTATTCAGCTATACTCAGATTTCAATAATTTATATTGACATTTTTCTTCACTTAAGCAAAAGAAGCAGAATGGATTAATTAACTGTACACGAAATCCGATAAATGAACGGATTCAACTCAATAATTAAATACAATACATACAAAGAATCAAGTATTATAAATATGCAGAATGGGAATTCTCTTTCAAGCAGATTTCTCTTACGTTTCAATTAAGACATATTTACCGTTGTTTTTTGAAAACATTATTTTTCGTTTGTAAATTATAAATTCGCTCCCGTCTCCAGAAATAACTAATTGAACGACTCATCACACAAAAATACATGCATATATTTATATCAGAGCCATCCAATTAAAGCTTTTTCAATGAAGGAAAAAGGGGACGTAATTCCCAATTATTATGGGCATCCTCGTACGCTAAAAACCTCCAAGAAATAACGACGATTCCCAAAATAATTAGTCATTGGAGCCAAGACTGGTAAAAAAAAAAAAAAATTGTTATTTTTAAAAAATCCATAAAAAAAAATTCTAAGTAAAGGCTTTCTTGGTGATTTTTTTTCTTCATTTTTAGTGTTAATTTTACTACTTTTTTGTAAATAATGAGTGTTTGAGGATGCTTTGTTTGTCCTGTAGTCCCCATTACAAAATGAATTTCTTGGCTTTATTAAGAAAACTGTGCTCATTAGTGCTGTTGAAACTTTTCTGGACCAAAATGACTGTTTAATTATACAGACATGCGCCATTACCTAATGTATTTCTAAACAGTCGGGGTAATTTTTCCATCCCGGTTGCGTTTTCAGTTTATGGGCTGTGTGTGTGCGTTTGAGATGGAAGTCGGGACTGTATTTGTGGCGCCTTCTCTTTAATTGATTCGCAATTATTCCCTGTGTCAGTGAATTAAGAGCAAATTTACATGGGGACAGAAGACTGGAGGGGTGGTAAAGTGAGAATCTCCGTGAAATCGTTTGAGCGTATGAAAGGGACATAAAGGCGTGATCTTTGTTTTATTAGAACGTGAAACGTGTTATTGAAGCAGGAAATAAGGGTATGGGGGATTCCATTAACAAGCGGCGGGAAATTCTTCTGAAAGACTTAATGCGGATAATAAGAGATGGTAAATTTGTTTTGTCCCGCACGCACGAAGGAATTCTTTGTCAGCGAACGCAAATGAAGAGTTGAAGTGTTTTGTGTGTGTCGAGAGAGGATGAGGAATTGAATGATTTTTAAAAGGGCATAACAAGAAGTTCACAAAGTCAAAGATTTATTTCGTTTTTTTAAAAGGACATTAGAAAACACATTATAAATTGTCGTTGAATAATAGTGCATTTTAAGAATTAAAAGACACGTTTCACAAACTTGATCCCTTTTATTATATTTTATACAATGGATTGGTTGTAATGTTATATCGGAACTAATTGCTGAAGTGTGTCATCACTATTTTATAAATTATCCTTAAAAATTCTGTGAGAATTGAAATGTTTAAGAAGAAAAGAATTTTTGTAAGAATTTTTTGTTTCTTGACAGCTTTTATTTTTAAAAATACGTGTGTGTTAGATCGAAGTATGGCTCAGTTTATGTTTTGTCTAGATATGAAATTCAGTGATCCATTGAAAATCTACAAATGATGGTTTTATAATGAAAAAAATATAATTTATCAAAGAAAAATGTTTTAGCAAATGTAATTTTTAAGTCTTTTTAAAATAAATTTTAAATCTTTTTTCCCCTAAAAAAAATTTTAGATCACGTTTTACTTTCTTACTGTATTATATAAAATCGCATTATCGTATGTTTTTATGTTACATTATGCAATATTATGAGTGCCTTTTATCCATTATTCGAAAGTACAATTGCTTTAAGGTATCCGATTACCCTAAAATTGTGAATTTTGCCAAAAATAGTCTTTTTTTATGATTTTACTCTATAGGCCATCTTATTAGCTTTATAAAAATACCAAGTTTATTATTTTTCGTTCACTAGTACAAGAACTACAAGTGTTCTAGTAAAAGCAGATGCCATTACTTTAAGCGAGCCATTTATTTTAAAACGCGTTTCACTCGAAATGGGTTTTTTTTTTTGAAAATGCCTAAACGGGGTCAGCTATTACTAAAAAAGTTTTGAAAATAATTAGCAGGAATTTTTTGAGTATGCTCTGTATAATAGTAGAAGTGTTTTAACCTTCAGATTTATCAATCACTGTTTTATTACAATATTTACAGTCCTTTATGTGAGTATAATCATTGCTATTTTTTGAGCAATTTCATATAATAACTAAGATAAAGTGCTCTAGTTTTTGTAAAATTAAAAATATCTCTTATCCTGAAGGTCATTTAGAAAATGAATAACATAGCAATACATCAGAATTGAAAAATTGAAAATTTGTTCATAAACGTTTGGTGCAGAATGGACCGCGTTTATGTTACTTTTTGTAAATTTTTACTCATTTTTTCCCATTTTAGTAATAATAGTTTCCTTTTATCTTCTTAATTTTAGCATATTTTTCTTAAAATGTACTAAGCAAATCTAAAAACCACAAAAAAATCCCCATATCTCCATTTTTTTTAAAAAACAATTTATCACATGTAGTCGGATACCTTAACTAAGATGATGCATAAAAAAGATTGCTAAAACCAGAGTAAAAAACGCATGTTAAATTTTTGTATTCCATTGACTTCATTAAATGGCATGGGCTTATATTTAATACATATAAAAAATAAAATTAAGATGGTAACTAATTAAGTTATATTTAAGCACAATTGACATAATAAAAAATATGATACAGAAATGTGTAATGAATTTAGTAAGGAAAGCATAATAATATCAAGAGAAACGAATCAACAACAATTTTAATGAAAATTTTTTTAAAAAAATGTTAATACATCCAAAATCATAGAAATATATATACACCCGTCAAAAATTGAGAAATAAATATATTTTCGAGGATTTTTTCAAAAAATAATGAATCGTTTTTTGAAAGAACTTGTTAAGCTTAAAAGATTCTCCTCTTGATCCTCCAGTTTGATCCGATGTCTATATTTTATTTTATACAAATTAAAAACAAAAACTGATAAAAATAGGTATTTCAAAAACTAATTTTGCTTTTAATTCGGTTGGTTTTAATTTTGCTTGTGTTTTTGAAGGCAAAACCTTTTTACCTTAATTCTAAAAAAACTTTAGAAATATTTTAAACCTTTTCAAACAGTTTCCCAAAGACAATGCCTGAAAAATGAATTAAAATTGAAAGCAGTTAGTAGACTAAAGGAAGGCTAATCTAAAATGTAGCTAGTAAGGTAACTCAAGGTGACCAGAAATGTGTTTTCAGATCATAGAACGTTCCAAGAAACCGATACAATAGCCAGAAGATCAATTACAGGAAATCAAAGAGGTACCACAAGCCAGGATGCTTGGAACTTCGGTTTTACTACTACGCGCCATAGGGAAACGAAAGCTTCTCGTCTTGTAAATAAGCTCCTTGCTACTCCACCCAGCAACATGGAAGTGGATCACTATGGTGGTAGTATAGGCTACCATGATGCTGGGCAGGAGCACAGAGTTGCACAGCCTTGAGGGAGGCACCTTGACTAATCTGATGTGTATGAAGGTCTCAGAAGGGCAGTTGGCACCCAATTTATTTTTATGGACGACAACGCTTGTCCACACAGGATGGTGGATAAATACTTTGAGATTAAGAATATTCAGAGGATGGAGTGTCCAACCAGATCTTCATATCTGGGCTCAAGTGTAATATGGAGAGAGGCATTGGAGTTGGCGATTTTTTTTGGATTTGGTGATTTTTATCTAGATATCACGGTGAGGTAACGAATTCATTCTGGCTTTTGTACACTTACCGCTAAATGGAGTAGCTTGGCAACCGATTTTGCTCGCCCAAAGAAATTGACGTCACCAAGCCCTCCCCCTCCCTATACTACACTTTAACCCATATCTGAATTCCATGCAGCATGTCTGGAATACTGTTTGCAGAGCAACTGAAGCTCAAAAGCCCCTTCCCTGAGAAGTTCCTTGGTGGAGGAATGGGATTATTATTCGAACAAAAGGCATGGAAGTTCATCGGTGAGAATTGCTTTATTGTTATAAGGGGTGCGAGCTACTCTCAGCCCCGCCTAGAGGTGTGGGAGAAAGTGAAGGATAACTCGCCATGATACTTTTCAACTATTCATTAAACACACAAATAATCAACAGACACAATTCTAATATTCAAACTAGAAGAGATGTTCTCCAAATAAGAGCAATAGAAGAATAAACCACGAGAGACGAGAATTATGAGAAGACTTCTGTTATAATAATCCTCCTTTTTTAAGATCAATCCATTACTCTAAATATTCGATTTATAATTTAGCTATGGTGACCAATCGTCACTCCAATATCTTCAACTATCTAATCTTTGAAACAAGCTATCAAATATGCTAATACCTAATCGGTAGCAATCTCTCTCTTCGTCGTTAGATTCTCTATACCTCAATCTCCATATAACTCCGTCTATTCGTCTAACTAGCTAGAAAACATATATATATATATATAACCGACCTAATTTGCATATCACGGTTTCTTCTTCAAAAGGGTTGGTTGGGATTAATTTTAATTCATAGCCCAAAGATTTCCCAAGAGGATTAGTTGAAGGACGAGTATAGATCCGTCACACACACTGTCACCCAAGGGCGATCCTATCCCATTTTAAATTTTTCACGCGTGACATCCTGTTACATAATTCGTGGACTATCATGTTTTCATGAGCATAAACTGTATTTATAAGCTAGTATCAAATTTTCTTGTCATCTTTTTAATAATAGCGTTGAAAATTTCCATACCGAATTTTACTTAAATTAATTCAGTAATTTTTGTAAAAATAGCAAAAATATATTTGTTTCTTGACTTTTGCATAACAATGTATATTATTAATGCATTCGAAAATAAAATACACTATTACCATACACATTTAAACTACTGACTCCAGTCCAAAGTAAATTAAGCATTTCCCTAAGCAATGGTTCCGTAATAATCCGAAATCAAATGATACTCTTCGCGAACTCTCAAATTAGTTTCCAAAAAGGCGATTCCTTTCAAATGCATATACATAAAAAAAAGTTAAAAAAACTCATTTAGATTTTTAAACCACTTTTTGAAGTCAGTTTTAGAGCTAGAAAAACAAACCCAAACACTCCAGAAAGTACAGAAACATGTTTCAATTTAAGTAGCTTTACTTCAAATTAGAACATTCTACATATAAAGAAAAGAACCAAGAAAGCGAGGAACGAAAAGAGAAAAAATATCCACTGGAATTAAACCGATTTCTTATTCTTTTTTGGGGTGCAGATAATGGCGCTATATCAACATCTGGACGTACGAAATTTGAATATTGCTGGACCTCTCTGTAATCGAATATTCGCATAAAACCCCCCAAATAAAACGCAAATCTTCGGGAAGAAAATGCATTTACTCTGGTACCTCCCGCCATGCTACTTTTTTCCCCCTGGAGGTGAACGGATTTGAGTAACTTTATTCAAATATCGAGGGGTTACGCAAATAGTGCGCTGATTTTAAGTAAAGAGAATGCAATGCAGACAGTTAATTAGAGGGACATAAAAAGGAATCTTGTTCTCTTGCCATGTGTTAAAAATAAATTCTTTGCAATTTAAAAAAAATTAATTTTAAAAATTCGACTGATTGACTGATTATTTTTGTTAGCATTGCACATTAGAGACACAATGGGGCTATTGGTGACCAACCTCTTTGTTTTAAAACTCAGTCGGTTAACGAGGATGATTACTGAGCTGGCACATCACTTACCAAACTTCCCACACCACGCCAACGTGCATTAGTTACTCTATACCAGTGGTCTCCAAAGAGGGGTACACCAAACAAGTTGGCTCCCGATCCCTTGTGAGTGATCGTGTTTTACATGAGTGTGAGATTCTTTCATTGGTCGCTGTGTCTGTTTTGAATAACGTCTCAACATCAAAAATACATCAGTTTTAAAGAGCATGCGCACAATGACATAGGAAGCCGAGCCTTTGATGGGAAGAAACTTCCGAACGTTTAAAAAACTATTACTCAGTGCTCACATAAAGTTCTAAATAAAAATATAGCATGCAACTTAGTTTTATTGTACAATCTGTGGCCAGAAAGTTAGGCGAATGAGCCTGTAGAGGTCGCTGCTGTACTAGTAGAATGTCAACGTGTCGCGCGTGGTGATGGTTAATATCTGTTCGAACATGTTTGCAATATTGGCAAGGTTCCAAGTGCGTTTATTCCCTGTTAGTTTAACGCCGAGCGCAAAAGGTTTATTGTGGATTGTCGCAGTGTACAAAATGGATGCCACACACCGCCTTGGTTGTACGGTAGTTCCTGGCCGCGAATGGAGTTGTGACACTTGATCACCCCCCTTATTCACCTGATTTGGCACCTGCAGACTTCTTCCTCTTCGCCAGATTGAAGTCAGCCCTGAAGGGAAAGAGATTTAAGGATATCACCGACATTCAAAGCAACGTGACGGCCGAGCAGAAAGCCATACCAAAAGAACTGTTTTACAGAAGTTTCCAGGACTTATATACTCGTTCCGAACAGTGCATTACCATCCATGGAGATTATTTTGAAGGACAATAACTTGTATCTGATGCTGAACAATACTGTATTTGAAATAAAAATTCATTCACCGAACTTTCTGGCCGCAGGTTGTATAAGGACGGTATAGTGGTTTGTGACGCTGACTGCTGTGTCATAAGAAGCCTGGGTTTGAAATCCGAAGAGTGAGTGAATATTAACGGTCCAACTGTTCAGCTACACGAAGGCTTTTGGCGACAGACCAGGTCAAGTGACAAGGATGGCACCTGTACTGGCACCACCCTCTTCTACCTAGCACAAAATATCAACGGGAGGACATTTCTGCTCTCGACAGATCTAACGTGCATCGCTTCCCTACACGGCAGGTCTTTAGTGGTACTGGGCTCGAACTCATGACATGCCAGCCACGATCCAATACCTTGACCACTAGGCTTCCACGGCCCCTTGAATGGCATGCATGTTTGTAAATGTATAGTGCCCTGTGTGGCGTGTTGGTACTCTACATATTCGGCGAGCCGTTAAATCTCTTGTGAGATTGGTGGAGGCTCCTGACCAACTCCAGGAGCCAAATGGCACAATCACCTGTATAGCGCTCAAAGCTGCGGCTAACGACAAGCGTAAAACTAGCCACTTTCCACGATGAATTTCATGTGACTCGGGCTAACACTGTCGATCAGGGGGCATTAGCAACAACAACAGATACAACTTTGACTATTTTTGTTTAGGGGTACGCGATCAAAACCTTGCAGATAATTCTGCTCTTCACGGTGCTATTCTTAAGTGGCTTCAGAACTTGAACCCATGACTCGATAGCGGTAACGTTAGCCACCATGACTATTCAGCTGTCTTTAAAAATTTGCAAGCATGGATGAAATAAGTAACTTAAGTTAAGACGAAGAAAACAGTTAAAACTTTTGATTCATGTTCAGCCAGCTAAAGATATCAGACCACCATATACTCACCGCTAACTGAACTAGGCTATGGAATCTGGAGAACGGTCACCACCGATTAAGTGAAAGCAAACTTCTGTTTCAAATTTCATATTTCACAGCTATTTTTATACCCCTTCAGAACCATGATCAAATATATATGATTTCAAGGAACACGGTATCTTGTGTGAGATTGCGTTTTCCCCTTTGCCATGATCACACCGTTGTGATTTGAATTTGGAACTTATGGAATGATTATAAACTATATATATACAAGGGATGATCAAATGAAAAGGTACGAAACGACATAAAAATGAAACAGTTAAATATTTGCATATTCCGCCAAGGGAGAATGTAGCGAGACATCTCGGGATGCCATTGGAGACTCTGACTGGGATCGGATCATGCGCGGGTGCCCGCATGCGCAGGAGAGAGCAAAGGCTCTTATAAAAAGTGGCGTCTAAATGATGCGAGCACAGAATTACTCGAACACAGAAAAAGCATTAACTCCGATGTGTATTGTGAGACACTCCGACGCCTACGCAGGTCCATCAAGAACAAAAGACCGGGGCTGCTCACGGAGGGTGCGGTTCTGCTCCATGATAACGCGCGTCCACACGTCTCCAGAGTCACACAAATGGAACTGGACAAGTTCCAATGGGAGACGTTGGACCATTCGTCCTACAGTCCGGACATGTCACCCTGCGATTTCCATGTGTTTGGTCCACTGAAGAAACACCTGAAAGGAAAGCGCTTCAACTCGGACGACGTACTCAAGGACACTGTGAAGGACTGGGTCTCGTCACAGCCACAGGAATTCTGGGAACAAGGAATCCTGCGGCTTGTTCATCAGTGGGATCGTTGTGCTCAGGCCTATGGTGTATATTTTGAATAAAGTCTATATTCGTACCCACCGTGTCGTTTCGTACCTTTTCATTTGATCATCCCTTGTATTTATATATATATTTCGGGGTATTTTATTACACACAATAAAGACTTTATATGAATTTTTAAATGGAGTTAGTCCTAACAGGAAAAAGGGTCTGGTCCTGAACGAGTTAACTCTGGTTATTCAACTGAGAGTTGGCAACCTCATTGGTCAAGATAGACCTCGTGACTGCGCTTACTGTGTATATGTGTTTTAATCTAACCCAGCTGTGAACCCGCTCTAAATTTCCTAACCTAACCTGCGATGGTGAAATGAATTTTGCTGAAACCCCGGGTTTTTTTCCCTTTGACTACCTGTATAGTTCGTGAAGAGACTTTAGGCTCAGAACAGAACACTTTAGGGGTATGAATATTTGAAGAACGGGACAAGAAAGTATTCTTTGCAAACACTATTACAACACGGAGATTAACACAGAGCATCTTTTTTCGTGTCCTGTCATTCTAGCAAAACTGCAGCACATAAACAACAACTTCTGTTAGGACTTATACGAAGATAACTGTATCCAGATTGATGATGCTGTCTATAGGACCTTCGGTCCTATTTCATTATTGTCTATGACAAGACACCAACCAACCATCTTATCTGGTTAACCGTGAATCGGAGGTAAGATCAACAAAAATGTAAGGAATTATTTTGATAAAATACTTCATGTAATTGAAAAAAAAATAGTTCGATACAAAAACATTGTATTTTTTAAAGGGTAAGTATCTTGTAAAATAACGTATAATTAAATAATTTAAATTGCAACGAATTATTGCAGTGAGAGAGTTTCGTACACTTTTTATCAATAGAACACATTTTCATTTTATTCAATATGTTTAAAAATAATAAAATCCTTAATGAATATTTTTAATAAATAAGACTGAATATAACAATGAAACTCTTTTTTTTTTACATATAAATGTTACAATAGGTTTAAAATAAAAAATTAAGAAAAAGTTTCAAATTTCTTCCCCTTTTTTGAAGCATCCTGAAGGACTGAAATTAATCGACGAGAAATTGGCGAATGATCCCCAAACGAGTTATTCGACAAAAGTTTCTCGAGGCGCGGTGGCCACAGCTGGCTCCGACCGTTATTAATGCGCAATGAAAGATCGATTTCCGTTCGTTCCCGGTCCGTCTTTGGGCACGACGTTCCGGTAACACTTAAAAAAAGAAGAAGCAAATGTGTACGGCGCTGGTGCTACATCATACGAACACTTGTTTTCCCCACAGAAAAGCATAAAAAAATATTTTTTTATTATTCTTTTATTTCGCATGTTCTTTAAAAAAAAAAGAAGAGGGAAAGAAAGAGAGAGAAATTCAAAAGGTTCCAATTTTTTTAAAGGAAAAAGAAAGAGACGCACATTGTTTATTGATTGTTCTCAAAATAAAAAAAAACTTTAAAAAATATTTTTTTTTTAAAATTCTTTTTTTTTTGTTGTAGTTTTGGGAAATTCCTTAACATCCAGGACAAGAAAAACTGTGTGATTTGGGTTCGTTTTCTCAAAAGAGAGCGCGCCGGAAACTTCTTATTTCGAAGAGTGGGTGCGTGATTGATTTTATAATAAGTATAATGGAGATGGGGCTCTTTTTAGAGCGGATTTTAAATTGATCAAAGGAAAGGAATATACTTTGGAAGTGATGTTCTGATTTTGTGTGACAAAAAATGCGATATCATTTGGGTTTTCGGCAACTTTTAATTGATTACTTTATGATCTTCTCTTTCTGGGATAAAATTATATTCCCTCGCATTATGGAAATTTTAGGTTGTTCAATAACAACAAATAAAGCCTTCGATATATTGGAAATAACGCCCTGTTATTTTTATGCATTAAAATTGATTCCTTTGCTTCTATTTCCTAAAACTTGAAACCACTTATTAAGTAAAGTCAAATTGAGATGTGCATTAATATTTATTATCTTTTTTTACCCATTTTTAATGTAAATATTAAACTTGTGAATTATAGCTACTTTTATACAGATAATAGATGTTTTATGTACAGATATTAAATTTCGAAATAAATTCAACTCGCATGATAAGTATCAATTAAATTCTCAATAACTCAAATGAAAAGAACCAGGAGTTTTAAAATAAACTTTTTTTTCAACAAAAAAATGACGTTATTTGTTTGAAAATACATTTATGTATTTTCTTAGTGAATCATTATGAGCATAACAAGAGCAAGTTGTGTGAAGTTAAACATTATATTAACTTCTTTTTTCTATAAAGAGCTTGAAGGTAGATTAAAAAGAAAGTCTATGATTTTCATATTTAATAAGCAATAAATTACATTCTCTCCGGGTGTAAGTATACAAGAATGAAAAACATGAAAAATATATAAAAACAAGAGAGAAAAGATAATAAAAATACAATACAAAATCTTAAGGCGATATGTTAAATATTTAGAAGGAAGAAACGTAACAAAAAAAAATTTAAAAAAGAAGCGGAGCGAGTCAAAAAGCAATTTCGGACTTAGGACCGACTAAGTGGGGCTAAACTAGTTTGATAGTACCAACTTTCCTACTTTGTGACTCGGTAGGTCAATAAGGTAAAATCTAAATAGAATAAGAGTACATTAAGCGAAACCTGCAGATAAATGAATTTGAAGTTAATATTTGAGGGTCAGTCAAAAAATAAATTGCACTACTTAACAAGATCGAAATTTTACAATACCTTTTTTTTATTTGCATCCCAAGACTTAATACAAAATCTACTTAATTTTATATATTTTGTTCACACAAAAAAAAAAATGGGGTTAAAATTTCAGCATTTGCGAAAAAAATATATGTAGCGATAAATTCCTAAAATTATTTTTAAAATATGAATCTTTGTAATCCAGTGCTTCTCTAACTTTGAATATTTGCGACCCAATATTCAACCATAATTTTCATCGCACCCCCCTCCTCCATACAAATAATAATATATTAAATTCAATAGTACTATACTTTGACACTAAAGCTACAATATGATTTTTCCTTAAGTGCCACCGGCGTACATAAACGTGCTAGCTCAGCTAACGCATTAATTGTCCAGGACATATATATACGTCTTTCTCAAGTACGATTTTTTTTCTATGCACTGCTATCCATAAAATTATACCGAAGGCTTTGGAATGCATTAAAAAGATATTGACAATGTGTGTGTGTTTGCGAAGAATTGACCTATTTCAGAGGATTTACTTATTTTTTCGTTTTATTCCCCCCCCCCCCCAATAACATCATATACGCTCGCCCTACGTTGGAAAAGGTGGCATTGGGGAGCGAATCGCGTAACTTTTAATCGGCAGGGATTAATTATAAACTTAGAATTATGAAAATAAATGTCAGTTTTTGTATATAGCTTTATATATATGACAAGCTCACACACACATGGGGTCATAGGTAATTATTAAACTTGTTCTTAACTTAGTATTGTTAAATTAATTATAAAATGTACTGTGAAGTACCGATTGTATCAGTGTAAATGTGTATTTTATTTTTATTATGTCAAAATGTATTTTGTTTGTTTACTTTCAGTAAATTAATAATTTTTTAAATAATCTTTTGTTTTCGATTTTTCAATATGCTCGAGCCTCCCTCGTAGAATTATCATGCCCCCTTAGGGAAGTGCGCCCCACAGTTTTAGAAACGATTCTGTTATCCAAATATGTAACATGTAATAATCTTCCAACGCAAGAAATTCTGTTTTTATGCAAATGTGAAAGGCATACAAATTAGAAAGAATACTTGTATGTCTTTCAATACGATAAAACCAAGCAACAGCCGTATCGTTTAAAATACGATACCTATCATTCGCGAAATCTTCTTATTATTGCATAACAGTAAACTCCGAAGCCATTTTCAAAACTGAATCCACAAAACGAAATCCAAAATCAACAAACAGGAAGACGATATAATACGTCGAAACAGGCGTCTCAAAAACAAACAAAAAAAAGTATATATATGAAGCAGCTGAAATAACCTCTACCCTTTATGAAATATCATAACACCAGAAGACATCTATCACCAGATGGGGTTGAAGTTGCGAGTAAATCTGTAACAAAACACGGGAAACAAACTGTACCTTTAACGTTCCTTGACGGGTATTACTTCTACTTGACAGGGATGAAAGGAAATAATAATAACAACAATGAAAAAACAGTACTGTGTGGCAACTGTGACTCAAAAGGACAATGATTTCTGAAATGATTTATTTCCCGATTTTAAAAGGATTGGTAGAATCTTCAAAAAGACGTGCTTTTCTCGGGTTCTTAATGATGAAATATTGTTTCGACAACGTGTATCGACATGACTGGTATGACGTATATGAACGATGACAATCTAAATCCTCATATGCTGGGTTATTGAAGAAGCTATTGCCATTTTCACAAAGAGAAATAGGAAGAACAAATATTATATTTTGTTACTTGTTTTCCGTAATGGAAAACTCAATGTATCGTATATTGAAAATATATACAGTGTGTTTTGTTATAAGGTGCAGGGATGGAAATGATAGGTAATAGCTTTCGAAAATTTAAAGTGAAGCATTAAAAATTTTGAACCAAACAAAAGGTAAGGATGAAAGTTGTCTGCATTGAGAATGTCCACGACCAAAGGAATATTGAGATTTCTTTGTCTGTGATGGAAATGATATAAAAATAGAAAAGCGTCTGGAACGCAATGTGTAGCAAAATTTATATTGCATTCAATGAATACATACGCACTTTCAAACAAGCATATTTTGTTTATCGTGAAGTCTGGTTGAAACGATGTTTGAAATCATAATAATATATCTGAGTTTGATTTGAAGAATATTAAAAACTGAAAAGCATTCAAAACGTATCTTTGAAAATGTTATAAAAATTGTAGCATATTCTAAAAATATACTGGTGATTATTATTACGTTGTTGTTGTGTGTTTCATTCTGGAATACATACGAAAGATGAGAGATAGATGAACAGAAACATACAATACAAACACAGAAGAATGTCTTTACATAAAAACATTTTTTTTTGCATTTTATTTCTCAAAAGGCAAGGGCATCTATGATAAAAACGAACAACAACAAAAAAAAATGAGAGAAATGAATTAATGGAGTCCACTCTATGAATTTCCAGCTTTCTGTTCGCGATGCAGTGTCAATCATAATTTGAATATTATACAAATCCAAATTTTTAGAATAAAAGCATTATATTTAATCCTTAGAAGAAAATCCATTAACTCAATTTTCTATCAAATAAAATAGTAGTGTGTGTTTTTTCTCAAAACTTACTTGAATTAAATGCTACTTCGCTGATCAACATCCATTTAGAAGCGAACGCCAATTCAAGCTTGACAAATCTTCCAACTCTTTGGTACAGATGAATGGTTACATTCCTTGCTTTCTCGAAGAATGGATCGGGGATGTACGAGAAATTGACCGGAGGACCACTAAAGTGTTTGCCTCCGATGCTGAACCAAATCTTGGCCGAAGAAAATACCTGCACTTCTTTCGTGTGCATGTTGTTGCAGTAAAAGTAGGCAGCTGAGAAGTTTCGCACCTGATCGAATTCAAATATGATTTCAACTGTTCGGGAATGCGACGTATCATTCTTCCAACCAACCCATTCATAACCTGAAATTAGAAAAAAGAAAGATTAAATTGTTTTGAAAGTTAAAAAAAGCTGGGTAATAGTTTCAGTGGACTTGAAACTTCGCAATTCCCTTTCTACTTGGAGATAATACAGGGTGTCCCAAAACGACCGCATAAACTCTGCACAGCTAGATTCCTCGTTTGGAGAACATAAAAACTGCCCAAAGAAGCATTCCTGTACGATCCATAGTTAACGAGAAAAATACGAAAAACAAAATATCACGTCACTTCCGGAGCAAGAAAAAAAAACACTTTATTGAACATATCAACAACAGTATTTGCATATCTTTCCAGACGATAATGTTTAAAACGTTCGTCACGCATGTCGCGTCATGCATGCGCGCGCCGTGGAATGACGTTAAGCCGCCGAACTGGTATTTAAAAGGCTGCATCTTGCAGCTACCGGTAGTCTTCGTATGGTGGTCATGTATTCCGTTCGTAACTACTGCGACATGTACTTGCGACATGTCTTGCGACTACTGCGACATGCCATGTCAAGGAACTGGTGTATCGAGATGTAGTGACAACACAAATGGACTTAGTTGCTCGTCTGCATGCTGCTTGTACTTCGGTGGACCCCACGATGCTGCGACGTGTAATCACAGCCATTCCACGGCGTGCTCAAGCCTGCCTCAACATGCACGGTGGACATTTTGAACATCTGCCTTAAATTATGCATATACTGATGTTGATATGTTCAATAAAGTGTTTTTTTCTTCCACCGGAAGTGATGTCATACTTTGTTTTTCGTATTTTTCTCGTAAACTATGGATCGAACAAGAACGCTTCTTTGGGCAGTTTTTATGTTCTCCAAACGAGGAATCTAGCTGTGCAGAGTTTATGCGGTCGTTTTGGGACACCCTGTATTTGGTCTCCTCTTGACATTATTATAAGCAATACACTATCTTGTAAAAGGTCCAAGAAAAACATTGTTGCAAAATTAAATGGTTCATTTAAATAAATTAGTACTAAATGTTCCCGAGGCATATCAATTTCAGACAAGATGCAAATGAAATTTTTACTTAGAGCTCCTCTAAAATTTCATCCATAGTTATACTTTCATAATTTTTTAGAATACAAGGGAGTTCTGAAAGTAAGTTCCATCAATTTTTTCATATGGAAACTTTATTGCCAAAAGAAATTACACATCATGGCATCAATAACTATACACCTTGCATTATTTTCCAACATAGTTAACACCGACATTAAGATATTTGTCGTAACGTGCAATCAGTTTAAAGAAACCGCTCGGGTAAAACTCAATGCCCTGAGATGTACATAATTGTCGCACAACTTGCTCCATCTCAGCATCGTTTTGCAAGAAATTTTCCTTACTGAGGAACCGAAATACTTCCACGTCATTGAGGTGGTATTGGTTTCTGGTATAAAGAAATGCACCCAAGCCTCCTCGCCTTTGATGATTCTGACCTGGGACTCATTTTTCTCTCGCGTGTACCGCATAGTTGCACTTTTTTGATCCAAAGTCATGTATCTCGGCACCCTTGCAGACACATTTGGTCAACCAACACATCATAGAGCATGTGTTGAACCTAAGCATGACCAATAAGCAATGTATAGATGTCCCTTTGATATCATTACGTGCCTTTTCGCTAACACCATGCCTGCACTCTAGCAATGTTGTTGCATTATAGATGTGGAGAGACATTCCCCTCGACCTTCATCCTCCACACTTTGCTTTAATTCACTGAACATGCAACACTAGCGACCGACAGTTCGACGAGATATGACCTCTGTACCATATACAGTCTGAAGGTACTCACGATTGACAGATACACGAGTCCCATTTGCCCATTCATTCCGGATAACTGAAAGCATTGGTGACCAAGTTCTCTGCACACGTCTGTCTGCCATTGCGATTTGTATTCGAATAACCTCGGGCACGTCGGTCTACTGCTACTTTCTAGTTTCAGCACTCTGCGCAGGCATCACTCCTCCTATACTGATGCTCTTTCCGTCGCTTAACCAGCAAATGATGTGGTTTCTTATGGCTATTATTTGTTACACCTCATAAATCTGAACCATAATCAAATGACAGATACATAGCCTGGGCTGATATATACTCCACTCTTCTAACTACTTGCATATCATTTTAGTGAGAGTAGTTTGGGCCCCGATAGATTAAACGTGCTTAAACCTCGCTATATTGGAGATCTTTAGTGTCATCAGGATTAGAAACCACGACTCAGCTGAAACAACGTCGGCCAGGAAGTGATACCCTGACCACTAGGCTATCGCGACTGTAATAAAGGGCCATTTTTGATATTCATTTCAATGAAGCAGATTGTACATTTGTTATACAATGGGTTAGAATAGTATCATTAATTGTCACGGATTACATAATAGGGTAATATGATAAGAAGTTATTTACAGCTCTCATTATGAATTCTGATTGTACTTTTAAGATAATTTCCTAGTTATAAATATTCATGAACAGAATGTTTGAAGAACATTTTTGAGTCAATATTTGTAACATTTTCAATTGAGAGACTGTAAGTTTCAACTAACTATACAGAAAATGCACATCTACAGAAGTAGGTATAGTGTGCATTCAGATTTAAAAAAAGGTCAGAAAATGTTACCTCTTCCCATGCCGGACACGTCCTGCTTGAAGTTATCTTCTCCGACCACACCGTCGGTCAGTTGTCCGAGTCCGCCGTGTAAGTAGCTGTCATCCTTGATACCGTCGTAGCTCCTGTCTGAGAGATCCACTTCCACCCCTCTTCTTTCTCCCTGGGGCATGGAGTATGAGAGAAGACCATCTAAAAAGAAAATATTGGTCGTTGTACATCAATGTTCATAGAAACCATCTCTTAAGAATGGAAAATATTAAGTTTTTAATTCTCAAGGGGATTCAAAAACTTTTAAAATTATTATTTTTTTTTTTTGCATTTAATTATGAATGCTCATTTAAAAAACACTCATTGAATTACTACTCCTAAGTTTTCACAATTTGTTAAAGTTAAAACTTACGAGGCATTAGTTGTGTGACCCCTTATAAGAATTCATCCTCATTTTCGCCAATATTCATAACTGAATGCAAAATTCATGTGAATTATCCTGTTTTTATTCGTTTTGCTTATAAGAGTAAATTTTATTGCAATTGAGACTTCTCAGTTTAGATGCCTTGGTCATATATTCATGTATAATGAAAACAACCCGATTAAGTAAATAACTTTTATGAAATCAGAAGGCACGAACAGAAGAGGCAGACTCTGTACAAGATGGTTAGACAATATTGAAAAATATATATATTGTAATCTAATAATATTGTACTCAATTGCTATGTACAATATAGTAATTTAAACTTCACAACTAAGATGACTTGGTCACGCATTCAGGTATGATGACAACAACCCGATTAAGCAAATAACGTTTTTGAAATCAGAAGGCACGAACAGAAGAGGCAGACCCTGTACAAGATGGCTAGACAATATTGAAAAATATATATATTGCAATCTAATAATATTATACTCAATTACTATGCACAATATAGTAATTTAAACTTCACAACTAAGATGGCTTGGTCCGGTATTCAGGTATGATGGCAACAACCCTATTAAGCAAATAAAGTTTTCGAAACCAGAAGGCACGAGCAGAAGAGGCAGACCCTGTTCAAGATGGCTAGACAATATTGAAATATATATATATATAGATATATATATATTGTAATCTCTCTCTAATAATTGTACTCAATTACTATGTACAATATAGTAATTTAAACTTCCCAACTAAGATAGCTTGGTTATATATTCAGGAAACCAGAAGGAAAAAGAAGAAATGGAGATCCCGTACAAGATGGCTAGACAAATGTAGAAAAATACTGGAGAAACATCGGCGTAAAAAGATCGAAAACATTGGATAAGATTGTCAAATGTTCGAGATAATATATTCTATCACAAAAAAGAATCATTCATGTTTTAGTTTAAATTATTACTTTTATTCTTCTTTTCATTGTTTTCATTTTAAAATGATTTTAACTCTTGCTCCATCAATTTTATTTTTATGCGTATCTATTAAAATTTTATTATAAGAAAGGTGACGGTAATCCAATAAAAGAAATATAATTGGAGCTATGTGGCATTTTGAATTGAGACTAAAACTGTTTTGTTGCTTTACACAGATAAGGCCAAAGAAACTCAGAAGCATTTTGCTAAAATATAGAACCTTTCCACAGCACAAACAAAGATCAAATATACGAAAGTTCGAAATAAGAATCATTCTCAATACAAGGCACGCAAACATCGAATCACAAATTTTCCACCATTTGATTACATAATATGTCACGAAACACAAAATAAGAACAAACTATCGGTAGGAACACAATGACTGTCATTACCATGTAAAGGGCAAAGACCACAAAGAAACGAAAATTCCACCGGGTTGTTTTTTTTTATTAAAATACATACATAAACAAAAAGGAAATAGAGAAAGAAAAAAAATGAGATTGATTGACGGTAGAAACAAAGATAGAGGTAATATCACATCTTAGGAAACCAATTTGGAATCCAAATAATCTTCTTAGAAACCTATTTACCCCGACGCTTACTTCCACCAAAGTATGTTCTTTTTCTTGAGTTTATCTCCACCCCCTCATGCTCAAAAACAGAACAATTCGCGTAGGTTCGATTTGTAAAATCTTAAGAACATGCTTCTGGAAATAATAAATATGAAAATGACACGGGGGTTGAGACAACATCCATCAAACGTCAAGGGAGAGAAAAAAAATACGAGAATACTTTTGGTCCAGCGATTGTTCCACCCACATGTTTTGGGTCCTTCCCACCCCGAAAGCGTGCCCTGGAAAATGTATTACAAAGCAGTTTTCGTAGATGGGGAAGAGGGAAAAGTTTTCTGAAGCACCAAATCCCTCTTTTGGTGGGAAAATCGCCAACTGAGGACAAAGAGGGGCGACAGACCCCTTTTCTATACCAGGAGGGTGGATGCGATTCGAGTGATTGAGAATGTCTTGGAGAAGCAGTACCCGTTGAAATGAGGGGGGCTTTTCTGCAGTAGTTCGTCTTTTCATTTCGCCGTGTAATGAAGGTGTTGGGGTTGCTGAAGGGGGGAGGGAGTTGAGAGGTTTCTGCCAAAGAGGACGCCAAAAGCAATTTGAAAACCACTTTTATGGTAGAAATGCAAGGGTAGATCTAAAATCGGTAAATTCTTGCAACTAGGATGAATAACACAATTTTTCTTTCAGTTATTTCCGAATAAATTCAATATTAATTAAAATCAAATTAGTAAAAAAAGAGGGGTTGGATTCAGCCCATTTTGAAGCTGTCAATGAAGAATAGATATTTTATTTTAGCAGAAATTTTGAGCATGCAGAAATGTTACTACATTATATTTTGAAAATGTAACACTTTTTGGCGTAACGAGATTTCTTAAGACCGAAGTAAGCAAAACGAGTTTTTCAGCAGTATTGTAACGTTATTATTGTAATGTATATATTGTAATGTTTTATAAATATGAGAACAATTCCTGACATCAGTATTGGAATAACATTATATTGATGCATTTAAAATAAAAATACCATATAAATTAGATGAAAGTATCCAATGATTGATTTTAAAAACACGAACTGAAATATTTAGATTAAAAACTAATAAAATATCCATCTTCAGTTCCCTCCCCCCTTATTCCTTAGAGTTTAATAACATTAATAAATTATAGTTTTAAAATATTAAAAAAATTACCCTTTTATAGTTGATCGAACAAGTAACTTAATATTTTAGCCACCAGATCTGGAAATGGGATTTTAAATTAGTCGCCAGATGCGGGATGGGATCGTTAATCCTGATGATCCTGATCATGACAATAGAACATAATTATTAAATTGTAGTATTGTCATCGGTCCTGAACAAGTGAGCAAAATTTCTTAATTAATCTAACCTTTTTAAGGGGTAAAAATTGAGTTCCAAGATTTCATTACATACAAGTGAAGCTCATAAAAGGGTGTAAAAAAAGCTATTCATTATAGAACCACCAGTCAGCAGCTTACAATATGACTTGAAGGAAATAAAACAGCATTTAAGAGAGAAGTTTATCTGTATGTAAATGGAAAAAAAATTTCTATAAATTAAAAACATTTAAATGTAACACTGATGAGATAGAACCAAGATAAAAGAGTTGATAAGCTTAGATATGGGAATTATCTGTTTTTTCAAAATAATTTTTAAAATTTAGTATGATTCTACAATTTATTAGTTTCTTTACCGCAACAGTCTTTAGTTAGAAAAAAACAAAAGGCAAATACATATTTATCATAACATAAACTACAAAATTCCGCTTTATTCAATACCCCAGATAATCAGGGACGTCTTAAAACTCTCTAAGACCCTGGACCCAGAGAAATTTTAAGATTTTTTGAGGCCCTGGGCCCCTATGCAAAAATAGGCCATACCTGACAGATTTTTAAAAGTAGATAGCATATAGCATGCATTATCAAATACACATTCAAACGGTACTTTGAAACAAATAAATGTACACGACTCACAATCTCAAAAACTTAGGCCCATTTAGCCGCATTTAGACTAAATGAGTTAAATGATTGTTTATGGTATTAAGCCTAGGCCTAGACATGGACAACGGTCCTCACATAATAATACAGTCTTACCACTTTGACAGTTGACATGCAGTTTGAAATTCCCAGTTTTTGGGAGAATATGGACAGGAATAATATTTGACCATTAAACTTATGCGGATCATGATCTTACTAAGACAGAATCGAGAACGCAATGCGACCTCCACAGAAACCCGGGCCCAGTTGGCCCATGCCTTTCCTGCAGATAATTCTTATTAACACCTTCTAGGAATAGTAGGTATTTGGTATAAGAATATATTTAGTTTGTAAGTCACTTATCGAACGAAATTTTGAAAAGAGGTAAATATTTTCTTTGTATCTATGTTTAACAAAAATCTGGAGTAGTTTTTTTTTTTAAAAAGGTAGCCATTAAGAACAAAAGATATCCACATAAGTAATAACAATAGGTAATAAAAATAATTGAACAACTTAACGAGATTTTTTTTGTTTAGTTCAGTGAGTGAGAGTGCTTTCGTCGCATTATAAAACAATAAGAGAGCTATTGGCGACGAACCTCGTAATTTCAAACCAAGACGAAAACGATCCTAAAAGTGGCACCCATTCTCACAACTACTACCCAGTACCAACAGGAGGACTTTAAATGTAGCAGTTTTAGCAAAATTACATTAAAAGAAGGAGTTTAATCACACTTAAAATTAGATGAAATGTATTACTCTTTTAAATTATAAATTAACTACAGACATGACAAGAAGTTTCAGTGTCGAAATATCAATATAATACTTACCAACATAATCCTTTCACTGATAAACTTCATACATTAGACGTTAAAAAGTTTATACTATAAACTGAAGCAGTCTTACATTGAAAACAGAATTTCTTATAAAGTGTGATTTTAAAAGTTTTCCACAATTTAAAAAGAAAAAAAAAATCCATTATTTTTTTTACAGTAGAATTATTTATCCTGTTTTACACTCATGTCCATAAATTAAAGATAATGAAGTTCAGGCAAAGAAAGAGACAGAAGCAAAACAAATTTGACTTAGTTGTAAAGTCTATTTATTAAACAAAAGGTAAAGAGCAAAAAAGATGCTATATGTTTGACATAATTAATAAAAATTGCGATTTTTACTCCCTGGAGCAAATTTCAAAAAAGAACCTATTTACAAAAAACAGTATAACAGGGTTAGTATGATGGTTAATACGGAGTATGTCTCCCGGACGATGCAATACAGGCCTTACAACGCCTACGCATGCTGAGTATCAAATTATCAATCTGATCTTGGGGAATATTACACCACTCATCAAGCAATGCCCTCCGAAGTTTCGGTAGACAGGTGGGAGGGGGTTGACGGGCTGCAATTCGTCGACCAAGCATATCCCACACATGCTCTATTGGATTCAAGTCCAGTGAGTATGCTGGCCAATCCATACGGGTTATATCCTCCGATTGAAGGCCTTCGTCTACAATGTTTGCACGGTGAGGACGAGCGTTGTCATCCATAAACAGAAATTCAGCACCCATGGCACCCCGAAACAAACGTACATGTTGTTCCAGAATGACATCCCGATAGATGTGGCCTGTCATCGTTACACTCTGAACATGCAGGTCAGTTCTGGAACCAAGAATAATTCCTCTCCAAACGAGCCATCCTGCACCAACGTAACAGTGTCGTTTAATGGTGTTCTCTTGGTGGTAACGGGTACCTGGGGCTCTCCATATGAAAGTCCGGCGAGAATCAGACTGCAAACTAAACCTGGACTCGTCGGAAAACATCACACAAGACCACTGTTGCGGTGTCCAAAATGCATGCTCTCTACTCCAGGTTAATCGCAGGCAACAGTGAGTTGCGGTAAGGGGAACACATCTGACAGGCCTACGAGCCTATAGACCAATGTGCCCTAAGCGTCTGTACGCGGTCTGTCTTGAAACTGTCGTACCGGTAGCTGAAGAGAACTGACGAAATAGGTCTGATGCTGTGCTCCGTCTGTTTCTTTTAGCAGTAACTGCCAAATACCGGTCCTCATTTGGCGTTGTTACTCGGGGGCGACCTGTGCTGTAACATCTACTCACGTTACCATCATCTTGGAATCGTTGCCAAAGCCTGGAGATGACACTCTGGGCGATTCCAAGTTCCTCGGATACTTCCAGCTTTGTACGTCCACATTCCAGTCGTCCGATAATTCTACCTCGTAAAAAATCATCCAAATGCTTCCTTTGTGCCATAACTATGCGGTTATTGCACTGAAAGGCTTTTAAAGCGCTTGTGAACAATTTTACTTCTTTGCCACCATTCCTTATATACCCCTCTTTTAAACTCTCGTCATTGTGACGTACTATCCGCACCATCTGGTGGTTTTCTGTAATTTGCATATTCTTCTTCAAGATGTGTGTGATAATTCTATAGGTGAAATTTTTATTTTAGAGTTCATTTTCTGTGTAATTCTGAATTATCCTTAATTTATGGACATGAGTGTAAATCAACTTTATAACACCAACAAAGTTTTATAAAACAAATATATAATCGTAAGGTTAGGATGATTATTAAGGTATACAGATTTCTAAAAATAAGAAATGAATAATGAAGAAAATAGTTACAAGAATTTTATCAAACAGAGAAACATGAATAATTTCTCAATAAGTAACGAAAGGAGACTTCTCAAAGGTCATTACCACTTATTTAATTGCTGAGTCTTATGAGGTCATTAATGAGCGCTAAAGAATTCTTTTCGAAATCTCAAAGACAAAATAAAAATAATTATTACCCATCTTATTACCAGAATGAAGAGTCAAATGAAATATCCTGTTTGAAAAAATTGAAGAATACGATAAGAAATTGTAATTCTCTCATTATGCGATTTTAAGGAAAAAAAATACTTATAAACATCGCATTTCTTTCAATGGTTCATTAAAAGATAGATGTTTCAAACTTTCTTTCTATTTATTTGCCCTGTATATATAATTCAGAAATTGCATCTCTCTTTTAATATTTGTATAGTATTTTCTATTTAATTAGAAAAGTAATTTTGGGAAAATATACTGGCATATAAAATGATAATAAATTATTTTGCAGAAAAATGAAAAATTTCAATACCGCTTCTGTAGTAAAACTTCAAAATTTTTCATCACATAATATCAAAATGTAAAGTTCCGACAGCTTTTATGTTTTTTATTCTTCTACATGATGGGCTTTTAGTGGCATCAAGACTCGAACCAACGATCTGATAAAAAAAAAAGTCGGCCAAGAGTTCCAGAATATGACCACTGGGCAACCGCGACCATTGATACACGTAAGAAAACTCTAAATGTTTACAATATTGAATCAAATATTAAAAGCTGAAGACAACAGACAAAAGTGTAACATTTTGAAAACTTTTCAGACACTATCCTTTTCTCTTTTGTTTTTCTTAAAAATTAATAAGTACTAAATTTTATTAAAAAATAGTTGCATATTTCAGAATAATATTAGAAGTAAATTTAAGCAGCCTTTAAATAACAATTCGTAAGCTTTGTTTTAAGGTATCCGACTACCATAAAATTGTCAATTCTACCAAAAATTGACAAGTTTTTTTTATGATTTTATTTTATAGGCCTTCTTATTTACTTTATAAAAATACCAAGTTAATTATTTTCCGTTCACTGGAACAAGAACTACAAGGGTTTAGTAAAAGCAGATGCCATTACTTTAAGCAAGATGTCATACTTTAAAATGCGTTTTACTCGAAGTGTGCTTTTTTGAAAATGCTAAAACGGGGACAGCAATTACATATAATAACTGAGATAAAGTGCTCCAGCTTTTTAAAAAATTAAAATATCTCTTATCCTAAAGGTCATTTCAAAAATGAATAACATAGCAACACATCAGAATTAAAAAATTATTCATAAACTTTTGGTACAAAATAGGCACCGTTTATGATATTTTTTGTAAATTTTTACCCATTTTTTCCCCATCTTAGTACTAATAGTTTCTTTTTTTCTTCTTTATTTTATAATATTTTTCTTAAAATGTACTGAACAAATCTAAAAACTACAAAAAAATTACCATATCTCCATTTTTTTTTTAAAAAAAAAGTAGTCGCATACCTTAAATGTAAAAAAAAAAAAAAAAAAAAAAAAAAAAAAAAAAAAAAAAAAAAAAAATAAAAAAAAATGTTTTACAATAAAAAAAAAACTGTAACCTTTTTGTTTCATTCCATACACTCAATCAAACACAAATAACTTTGTATGAATTTAATAAAAAATAATATATTCCTAAACATTTTTTAAAAATTTTCTCACTATGAGTTTTTATTAACTTTACATACGCGCTTTTTTTATGGCAACTCAGTCAGATTCTTGATAATCCACGCGGAAAGGAATTTCAAGCTCATCTTCCCTATCCGATGGAGAAATTCAAACAGTTAAAAAAGAATTATTTCGTTTGACGCAGTAGCAACTATAATTTTTATACAGATTTATTTCTATTGAATCGAGAGATTGTTGCATGTAACGTTATTGTCTGGTTTTAAGTTATTGTTCTAGCAGTTAGTTCTTCTATATGTGTTACATGGTTTGGTTTGTAAATAAAATGATGGAAAAAATTAGCAATGTCTATTTGGAATTGAATAACATGGACCTCGGAATAAGGAAATATATTAAATGTTTACTTTTCTGAGTAGAATAACTTTTTTTTATTGCTTAACCCGTTTTAGAATACTTTATGTTTTATTGAAACCTTTATTCCACCAAAGAATCTGACGTAATATTCGAGTCGTTTCCGAATACTGCCTGAGAAAATAGAAGCTTCCATTTTACGCGTAACGAAATCTTACTAAATCTGCGAATGTTCGACATAAGCAGATAAAATCCCTTCAACGCGAGGCAAGACCAATATTTTTAACGTATTCCGAGACGCACCTTCCACTTTTTTACTATTCGCATAAATATTTATCCGCATCGATGAATTTAAATCACGTTTTTTTTTGGAAGAATAATGCAAGCGTCTCTTCTTTTATTTTATTTCTTTAGTCTTGTGTCCTAAAAGCATCGAAATTTAAGGGAAAATTGTCGTTTATTTAAAAAAAAAAGGAAAATGCGACCCTGCGACTGTCGGCTAAAATGAAAATGGCGATGTGCTGAAAGACGCTGATCCGTTCAGCAAGGGGAAAAAATTCATCGGGATTTTCAGGTGTCACTGGTTAAATGAGACGTTTCTATGGGGAGAGATATGGAATCATAAAGAAAATGTCCCTTTTTCTTGTTCTTTTTTGGGGGGGGGGAGGAAGGAATGCCTTTTATTCATACTATTCCAGATTGAAATGGATGCAAAACGGTACTTGTCATTCCACTATCTAGAGTCCTCTTGATCCTTTAATTCTTCACAAAGTGTTCGAGAATTCTGATTCATACATTTAAACTGCAAGGAAGAATATCCTATATATGGAAGAAATTCAATATTTTCACTTTACCTCGTTAAATTTTTCATTCAGAATTTTCATTTGAAGTTACAAATTTTCTGTCATTGCTGGATTAGTTACAAGTCAAGCTAAATCTTATAAAGCAAAGTAAGCAACGTTTTTATTTACTCATTTTTTATGTGCATGTATTTGCACAAACAAAATGATTTCACAATGCCATGAAGAATTACGTAAGCAAATACGTTTCAAGTTGTACAGTTTTTGCAAATTATTTTTTCAGTACGCATGAAAGATTTAAAAGAACTCTCTCATGTAATATATAAATTAGAATAAATAATAAATAATACCCAGGAAATAAAACCTTTAACAAGCTTGAAAGTGAATAATTATATGTGCTTATATCTAGAGACTTATTTTATATTACTTAAAACATATATAACGATTCTTACAAGCAACAACAAAATCTCTACAAGAGTTCGTAAACTTATACGAGCATCGTGTTTATGTTTATTGATTTATTTTCATAATTTATTCCGGCTTTCACCAGTAATGAAATTAAATATCAAATATATATATATATATATATATAATCGAGAAAAATTTCTCATTTGATTGAAATAAAAATTGCATTTAAAAATTAAGTATTTTCTTATCCATCGATTAAAGTATTACCTAAATTTACTTGTAGTCGGAAGAATCCAAGAAAAGATCAAAAACTGGGTCAAATTCTTTGAAATTATAAAATTAATTTATAGTTGCCCTTTTATTCCGAAACTTTTAAACTAGTTTCTTTTTAATTCGTATTTTTCCTTAATATGTTTTGAGGCCAAACGATTTTGATACTGAAATGAATTGCCAGCACTTTGTTTTCCTATTTCATTATTTTGTCATTTGCTTAGAATTAGTTACATTTCTTATGTCATTTCTTTTTTTAATTACCGCCATTTATGTTTTTTAAAGACATTGATCAGTTAAACAAACAAGCAAACAAAAAATGGTAAAGAAGGAATCACTACTACTATTTTAGCACGATATCATTAAAGCTTCTTTTAATTAATATTTTGATTAAAAAATTCCAGCAGAAATACAATTAATTTCTCTTGGGTCTTACATTTTAATGACGGAAAAAAATTATATTTGAAAACTCAATTTTCTCTCAGTGACGTAATTTAGCTGGTTTGATGCCACACTCATACTGTGTTTGCGTTCTCTGATTCGTCTCAAATCTGGAAACTACTCAGAAAATATTGAACGTCAAAATATTCGTAAACTTTACTTAAGTAACATTATTCCCAATGCGTTTCGTGGTTTAACGTGAAATCCAAAATAAATCCTTATTTTTAATAAAACCAACACTTAAAAGAATGTGTCATTTTCAGAATTAAGTTAAACAGTTTAAGAACACTCAAAATATGAAATTTTCTAATAATCTTTCCGTTCTAAAATAAATTAATATCCATATATGCTGTGAGGTCATATTTTGGAAATTCATTATTAAGCTGTAATTTATTACCAGGATATTAAACTTTAAAAGATCAATGAATGTGGTACTTTGAACTAATTATGCTCTCAATTATTTTATCATCTCTAACGAGTTAAAAGGTATATTTTATATTGTAAGAAACAGTTCCATAACTTTTTTGAAATGTTTCCTACATAGGATTTAAGGTATTCGACTGGTTGCGACAACTTTTTTTTTTAAAAAATGGAGATATGGGGATTTTTTTAATATTATTTTTAGATTTGTTTAGTACATTTTAAGAAAAATATGCTAAAATTAAAAAGAGAAAGAATTTATTAGTACTAAAATGGGAAAATATAGGTAAAAATTAACAAAAAATAGCATAAACACGGCCTATTCTGTACCAAAGGTTTATGAACCAATTTTCAGTGTTTTCATTCTAGTATGTTGCTGTGTTATTCATTTTTGAAATGACCTTCAGGATAAGAGATATTTTCTTTTTTACAAAAATTAGAGTATTTTATCTCAGTTATTACATGAAAGTGCTAAAAAAAAACAGTGATTATATTCACATAAAGGACTGTAAATTTTGTAATACATCAGTGATGGATAAATCTGAAGGTTAAAACACTTCTACTATTGTACAGAACATTCACAAAAACTTTCAATTAATTATTTTCAAAACTTTTTGAACAATCGCTGGCCCCGTTTGATTATTTTCAAAAAATCACATTTCGAGTAAAACGCGTTTTAATGTATGGCATCTTCCTTAAACTAACGGCATCTGCTTTTACTAAAACACTTGTAGATTTAGTAAAATTTTAGGAAAATTTTTAGATAAACTTGCTATTTTTAGAAAGCTAATAAGATGGCTTATAAAATAAAATCATAAAAAAATTTGTCAATTTTGGGCAAAATTTACAATTTCAGGGTAGTCGGATACCTTAAATATCATTTTAAGTATTTTATAAAACCGCGATAAACATTTTACAGTGTTTCGGTTTACATTTTGCTTCTTTAATCTGTTTTAAGTTACAATTGAAGTTCACTAATTCTACAGCATAAAATAAAAATCGATTATTTGCAGCATGCATTTCAGTTTTGGGGTATCATTCAACTTGGATGATGTGTTCATTACTTACAAAATTCAAAGCAAATCTGAATGAAGCTCAGTAAAAAAACAGTTCATAAAAAATACATAACATGATTTTTCCACGAGAAACATCCATTATATGAAATAAAATCAGCAGCTAACTGCCTGCAGCATGGGTGAGGGCCAGCGGTCATAAGACATATATTGTCCAAACCTTGATGGTAAAATGAAGAAGAAAAAAAACAGTCCTCTTTTGAATGAATTAAAATGTTTCCAAAATATAAATCCCTTAATTTCCAATAATATGAAATTGATCAATTGCAAGTAGACATTTTACATAAAAGTTTTGGATTATTATAATATTTGTTGCGAATTATGTTCCAAGTGGTCTGAGTGGGTGGAGTGTAGTTGACACCACCCTCAGAGCCCACGTGGTCTCTCTCGACAGAAACCATATGTAACGGATTCTGTCTCAGTGGAATCTTGAACTGGGCTTCCACATAACTAGATGTGTTGTTGTTGACTCGTATATTTTAAGTCTTAATCTTGGCTTCGGCGTACCAGGTGCCATTGTTTATTAGGAATTTTATCTCGAATATTAGAATTTATACTCTCTAATATTTTAATTTTGCAATTTAACTTGTTAAACCTTATTAAGTTTTTGTTTGTTTAATGTTACCAATAAATCCAGGAAAAGACAAATTCTAGGACTCCAGAATATTATTATTTTATAACACCACACACATGCAGCAGTATTTATTGCAATATTAATTATCAGCAACACACACAATTTGGATATTACTAAATTAAACTAAACTCAGGGGTGCAGCAATCTATGAGGTCTAAGGCCACTGAGCCCATCTCAGCTTTCATGACCTTTGGCACTGAGGTGCATGAGCAGATGTTCCCGTCAAGTGGTCAGTTTGATGCGAAACCCCTCCATTGTTGAGTTCCCAAGTTCATTTATCAAGATACTGAAAGGATGAAAAGCTGAGTCGACATTGCCCAGCCCGGAGTTTTGAACCATGGACCTGTGCCATGGAAGCGGGATATACTACCACTCAGCCCCTGGACTTCAGAATATTACTAAACCAGAGACATATATGAGAATGAACAAAAAGCAGCTTGTGAAACACTTGCAGAAATCCCTATCATGAGAGTTATTTTTCAAACTGCCCAACAGGCATTTGTTAAAAAAAATACACATGCGTAAAGCGGAACATCAATGACGCAACTTCAACTTCAAGATCATACATATTGAAAATGCAATACCAGACTTTTAAAAGGGTTTTTTCCGACTTATTACTACCTATAGAGTATATTCTCGGTTATTTTTCATTACTCAATTCTAACTCGTGGTAAAATTCCAGTGACGTCATAGTTACATGATAAATGCAATCACGTATTTCCTGTCAATCAGTACATGTGCATCAGTGTTGCCAACTTCTACTTTTTACAGAAACTTTCTTTTTAAAAGTACATATTTTTCAAAAATGGCAACTCGTTTTGGTAAACAAATTGCATTTAGTATACATGTAACACAAGAATTTTTTTCTTAATTTTGAAAACTTTTCGAAGAATCTTAGTATTTGAATATCTTTAACGAACTTCAAATTTGAATTTTAATCTAAATCTAACAAGTAGAACAACATGTCTAATGCCATTTTTGAATTCAATGGAAACAAGTGTTGTACTTATCGTGTGATTGGCATGAATTTATTCATGCCGTCTATTCAAATGTCTAAGATAGTTTGTAGTGTAAAAAGGTCCCATAGTATCAAGCATAGAACACTACTCTATGGACAGTGTCCTTGGTCCCTTCTCCAAAGATCCCTATCATACAATCTTAATCTTAAATCATTCCAATAGAGGGAAACGGAAGATAGGGCGATAATTTTCATCCATGGCAACCCCACCTACTCTAGTTGTTCAGGGGTGAAGCCCCTTTACTAAGGATGGTGAATAGGTTCTACGGCAGCAACACCTGTTCCCTGTTCCACCAAATCCCACGCCTTGGAGGAGGTAAAATTGTCTTACGAAACTATCCCCCTTCTTTCTAAATCAGCGTCTTATCTAGGGAAGGGGGTGGGGATGAAGGGAGAAGAAAGGGAATAGCAAATTAATTGTTATTCCGCCTTAGGATTGACAAAAGAAAAATAACTTAGTCGGAAGAAGGCACAATTATCTACTCTACTCTGCCTACCTTTAGATCGCTCCGATGTTTGGAATTGAAGTGATTTGTGGCGAGATGGGCCGATTAAATAGGCTGTCTCCGCATGAAGAAGGGAAGGATAAATCTATAGAACACCCCTTTTATTCTACAAATTTTCGTAAAGTGATTACAAAAAAAATATGATTTTCAACTGTAGGGAGTTTCTGTATTTCAAAGAACTGAAATTCGTTTCAATATATTTTGCATGCAAATATGACAATATTTGTGTTTATATTCGTTTTCAAAAGTTATAACTATAATCTAGAGGTAATTTTTGATTCAAGGATATTTTAAGTAAAAATTGTCGGCGTTTTAGCACAGAGAGTGTTTCTAATGATTTCCTTTATCAGTGATACTTTAATTTCAAATATTCGAAGCATTTACGTGTAAAATAAGTTTCTCCAATTTCTCTTTGCATAAATTTGCTTATGTAGTAAGCTGGTTTATGTTCAGTTATGTATATTTAACAATAGTATGTTACTGAATACTAATTAATCTTTTTCAGTTGTATTAAGTTCTCAGCCTAATATGTAATGTAGTAAACATCAATCATCGTTATAATATGATAGAAAATAGTGGCAGTAGCTCTTTGATACTTCTATAAATATATATCTGACTAAGCAACAAGTAGAGTCTCAATTACATGATTAAGGTAAGGTTAGTTAAAAAGCTTATTAATAATCTTTATAAGAAGAGAAAGTTTTTTGAAAGTTAAGATAATCGAATGTAAGTAATTATTTTTCTTATTTCGTGATTAATTCTACATCTATATCAAAGCAGAGCCCAAATATTGAGGGGAAAACGACTTCAGGGGTGAGAGTTTTATGAACGCTGCAAACAACAACACAAGGGTTACTGAAGACTGACCTCGAAATTTTGAATCTTGGTCAACCGACAGGAACGACACCCGATCTGGCATCCCCTCTACAAACTACCACACCTCACCAACGGGAGGATTTTAAACCTCGATACTTTTAACGTGCATCGGCCTGGCTACGTGGCAGATTTGTGGTACTAGGATTCGGAACTCATGACACTCCGGCCACAAGTTCGTTACCATGACCATTAGTCAGTGGCGCACTCTGAAATCTTTCAGGGGGGGGGTCCAGGGTCGAAAGTCTACCAATCTAGTATCATGCTCCAATACGCTGCCCAACATATTCCTTTGATTTTGTCGATTTTAGGGAACAAAAACCAATAAAAAATTAATTATTGAATAAATTATTAGCATTAGTTAATAAAATTAATTATTAATAACGAATACTTAATTAATTATTACGTATTAAATACACATGATTTTAATCAATCGGAAAAAACCAAGGACTAAGGGGGTCTGGACCCAGGGACGTGCGTGTAGCCTTGTGTGAGTGTGCGCCGCTGCCAATAGTCTATTGCGACCTTGTTTTGTTTTACAAAAATTACATGCAATTGCAATTGACTTAGTAATAATATGTACTACTTTTTTTCAGTGGTTGACAAATAACTCTATAAACTACCTTACATAACAATCCATTGCCAAGAGTTTCGTGGGAAAATATTTAAAGACACACCAATTTTATGAAATATTTGGACACCCTATTTATTAGTTACGTTATATTGAGGTTGGAAGTCAACACCTTTAATCTGTTCATGATGCCTGATAATTCAGTCGCAAAAACTCTTCTTTTCGTGCCGTAGTGTTAAAGAGTCAACAAAAGTGTTATTTTCAATTTCATAGTATTTTAATCTTGAATGAATTGAGAGGTAGGAGTCTTTTTTTCACATTCAACCGACGATTACGATGCACTTTCTTTCTATCAAAGGAATATAAAGATTCATAGGATATTTAATACGGACCTACAAACCTTCTGGAACAAAAAGCCTTCACACATAATAAGAACATACCAATAAGATTTAAAAAAAGTTCATTTCACCTTGCTTAGGGAGAAAAGGGAGCCTTTATTTCTCAAGTTTAAGAAAAGATGCGAATTGTTCTGAAAAATTACTCGGTAGCTTTAATACAATGTGAAACTTCCCTCCCCAACGTTAAACAACAAATGAAAGTGCAATTTTCTTAACACGTGCCCAGGCAAAACTAATTTAAATTCTTCGTCCGCATCTTCAGAACCAATTATTTAACGCATTAAAATACTCACGCAACGCTACAAAACAACAACGAGGTTTCCCCCTCGAATTAATAGCATACGCCATCTTTCATTGTGGATCTAACTTTTTTCCTCCATTGTTACGCATAACTCTGTAGTTACAAGGTGAAAGATAACCACTGAGAGAGAGAGAAAAACTTCACTTTGCGGATAGAAACAAAAATACACGAGGAAAATACACCCCCCCCCCTCTTAGGTTGAAGTACGAGTGAAAAATATCGCAATACACCATTTGACAATTTTTTTTCCTCTTTTTTTTTGTATTTGTGAATGCGTCTCTTTCAGTTACACCAGTAGTCTTCAAACTGTGTTCCACGGAGCCCTGGGGTTCCGCGAGTCATAATAAAACAAGATATCAATCATTGGCATGGCCAAGTAATTTTAGCGCGTTTTTCACATGTTGTATTTTACAATAATGCAACTATGAACTTTTTACTAACAGAAAGTAGTACTGTACTAAAAAAAAATTAAAAATAAAAAAAATTAAAAATTATTAAATTTAAATATGATTCGGCTCATCTAGGGCACAAATGCGACCCAATGCCGAAAACCCGAGGTCAATTGGTTGCTTATTGGCTGAGGAAAAGGTACGACAAAATATGGAACGAAGACGAAATTTGCATACTAATAGCGCTTTTTTTTACACTACGTGAAAAACGCGCTAAAAAATCGAAAGGAAACTTTTAAATATGTACGCGAAATGGATTCGCATTCTCTAGAAAGTTTATATGCCCACAAAATTTAAAAAAGCTCAACCCTGTCATTAAGAAAATGAAAATTTTATTTATACATTATAACTTTATTTTGCAATACTTTTTAAACTTTTATTACAACCTCATAAAGGAATATTAAAACATTTTATCTTCATATATATATTACTGCATAGATTGTGAATATTTTATTGTTTACTATCCAGGGCTCTACGAGATAATTTTATACTTGTTAGTACTATGTCTTGCAAAACAACTAGTTTTCTAATGGAAAATGCCCCTTTTTGCATTTGCGGAAAAAACACCCACAATAAAGGAAAGGGAACAACTTTTATTGAACAACTTATTAAAAATCTAAATTTAAGTAAGAACAGCTCTTAAATTTTAGGTTCCAAATTCATGCAAATATACAGTATTTCTTACACTTCTGTATAAACAGTTTAATGTCATTCAGAACAATGCGCAAAAGTGAGAAATATTTCTCAACGTGAGTGGCTTCAAAAACAAAGTATAGAAACAAATTACTCAGAACATATAATACGATTACAGTTAATCTGAAAAGACTTCGATAGTTTGTGTGAAAAAATGCGACCACGTATCCCAGTTACTAAACATAATGCATGGGTAGGCGACACTTGAGAATCACAGATTAATATTATTAATGAATGAATTATATTAAAAGTAGATTAAAAATTTTTAATAAAAGATTCAATACTCTTTTTAATTGTCTTTACCTAAAGTACCTATAAAATGCTGAAACTCTAAATATTATTTTAAGATATATCATTTTAAGTGTGTGTGTGTGGAATAGGGTTCCACGAAAATACTTTTTAGCTCCAGGGGATCTACGGAAACATCTTCTAGCTCTTGGGGTTCTGTGAGTTCAAAAAGTTTGAAGACCACTGAGTTACACTAACCACTTTTTAGCTTCCTTCTTAGCTTCCAACTTTTCATTCAAGCTTCCTGATTGGTACAAATATACTTTTTGGCGATGTACGGTTACAAGTACGCCAACTCGAGATACTGATATATGTTATACATAAATTTGAACATTGGTATATTTGTTTGAGACCTATACAAATCCCCAGCTTTGATTGCATCATTCCAAAGTTTTAAAGGGAGCTTTGTTGATGTATTTCAAAGGAGCTTTGAGCATATTTCTGCCCAAAATTCAAATTTATTCTTAGTGAATTTTTTTTAAAACCTCCTTGTAAGAGTAAGAGTTTCTGTATGCATGTGAGAAGTCATCTTATCCCGTGAAATGCAACCAATAGTGGAAAAAATGTTCCCGCTCATGTTTGGAAAACGATTAGTGCATTTGGCGACGTCTTTTGATCAACATTTAAGAACGGTCTTTGAGGAAATTGATTCCCTAGGACAGAGGTGGCGAACCTTATTACCATTAGAGGCCGCATAGATTGATGTACCTATAAATGCGACTTTCATGAAATTATTATAGTTTTTGTACAAATTTAATACTTTGTGCATTTTTTAGAAATATTATTAAAAAACTTAAATCCTTACTTATTTATTATTTGACATAAAAGTTAAAATATAAAATATTTTTGTACTTAAAAAAGGGTAAAAACTTATAGTAGCATTCACATTAATTATTATTTTTCTATAAATTTATTAAATTCATAGATATTGTTGTAACTTTCTATATTTCACTGTTGGTATTTTTATTTATGTAAGCATATACTATGCAGATGACTCTCGATAATACGAACCTCACACAAATTCGAAGTATACTTTCAACCCCTAGAAAAATTCTTTATATTTCACGAGCTAAAACAATACATTTTGGTACACTCAATATTTGGAAGTAAAGTTTGAGGCTGGGCAGAATACAACAAGCGATAACTCGAAGTGATCTAATAAAACTCTCGACAACTCAAACTCTCACTATCATGTAGAGTTCTGTAGCAAACAGGCTGGAGCTTACATGTTTTATATTGAATTGTTTCTGCTTGTCTCCCCTGTAACGTAGCCCCTTTGATGATCATCGGAGTTAACTCCGATAACTCTGACTGAAGCTAAAGTGTCATTGAACAAACTACGCAACATTATCCTTCAAAACCATGTTGATGCGGACGTTTTTACAGCTTCATTTATTCTAGAAAAATCTATTGACAAAGTTAGATTGAATGCCATAAAACAACAACAACAACAAAAAAAGATAACAGACTTTATCGTCAAAAAAATTATGTACAGTATGTATTCTTTTAATAGTTGTTTTTAATATATAAATGGTTTTCTTTTAATACAGGACTTTTAACTTCTGTATAATATGTACTTTTTAAAAATATTTTAAAATAATTTTATACATGTGCACGATTGTTGTTTCATTACATAGTTTAGAATTTAAATGTGTTAGAAAAAAAATTCTCTGCGTATATTTTGGGAGTTTTTTCCTACCCTCTTGATAATTCGAACTCTCGAGAATTCGAAGTTTTTCATTGGTCCCTTCAACTTCGAATTTTCAAGAGTCGACTATATTTGGATCAGACTTCATAACGTGAAGCCTTAGTTGCTCCTTTATATGGGCATGCGTGGTAGAGTTGCCCTGTTGCACTAGGTGGCGTTCTAACATTTGGAATGTACAATTGGCTATTCCCACGAGCAGTCATTAAAACATACGTACATTCATGCCGTTCCACCCTTACTCACATACCGTTTAATTCCACTAATCTGCAAACTGTTGTAATCTATATAATAAAATATTAATTAATATAGAAGTGCTAGTTTTGATAAAGTCTTCACGAGAAACTCACGGAGGCCGCGGGTTCCAGACCTCTGCCCTAGAGGGATGAGGATTGTGGGAGTGTTGTAAAGAAAAATTTCCATTTTTGAATTATTCGATCTCTCTACAGATTAGAAACTTATCAAGCATATTTCTTTTGTTAAGTAGAGATGTGCTATGAACGTGTTTTGCGGAAATCATCCCCCAAGGGGGTTTACGGGGGTGTTATAAGCAAAAATTGAGTGGAGATCCACTAGAAAGCGTTTGCGGTAGACTCGCAAGGAGTGGGATTACGGGGGCAAAAAAGATAAATATATTCTGTGCTAAAAATTGTCCTTTATTAATCAAGAAGAAAGGGCTCAAAAATGTTTTTGAATACAATTGAAAGCTTAATGCTAAGATTTACATACATCAATAACTTAAAAATATTTGTACAGTATATCACGAAATAGCTAATATATACAGCAAGTGGGTGACTGCCAGTACTTTACGAAAGCATATATGAATCAGCATAACTTCTTAATAAAACATTACAGTTGTCGGAGATGTATAATCAATAAATGCGCAAAATTTAATCAACAGTATACACCAGTAGCGCACACAAAAAATTTTCAAGGGGGGAGTCCATGGTCGAAAGTTTCCCAACTCGTATCATACCTCAAGACAACACCTATCGATTCGTCTGATTTTGTGAACAAAAAATAGCAAAAAATAAATTATTGAATTAATATAATTAGCATTAATCGATAAAATAAACTGTTAATCACAAGTACTTAATTAAATTTTACGTTATATATAAATAGGATTATCATCAATCGAAAAAAAACTCAAGGGATTTGGGGGGTGTCCGGCCTCCCAGGACACCCCCCTAGAGTGCGCTACTGGTATACACTGATATATAAACATTATGGAATAACATGAAACAAGTCAGCAGTGGCGTAACGTACACCCCCGCGTTAAAGAAGGGAACAAAATTCTAGGAGTCCTAAGGTTTATGATATGTTATGGTTTTGCAATTCTTTGTAAGACCCGGTTTGGAGCCCAAAACCTAACTTTGCAGGGGGCTAATATTCTTCGTTACGCCACCACAAATCAGATACACTTTAGATGATAGCTGAAAAAGTCTTCCTGAAATTTATTTGTAATTCATTTGTTTCATCGTTCAGAAATGTGTGGCCGCGGTAGCCACGTGGTCAGGGAATCGGATCATGGCTGGCGTGTCAGGAGTTCGAGCCCAGTACCACTGAAGACCCGCCGTATAGGGGAGCGATGCACGTTAAATCTGTCGAGAGCTCAAACGTCCTGCCATTGGTGTGGTGTGGCAGCTAGGAGAAGGGGTTCTAGCTCAGGTGTCATCTTCGTCACTTAACCATGGTTTAAAATGACGAGGTCCGTCGCCAAAAGCCCTCGTGTAGCTGAACAGTGCGAAGTTATATTCAATCAATCAATCAGGCTTAATGTTTGACGCAAGTATATTATATTTGTTGGTGATATATGATTACAGCGCCAGTTGAAAATATTCGCTGATGCATACTTTCATCAAACATTAAAAATCAAGTCAGCATAAATTTTGACGGAAATAGAAAGTCGTCATGAAATCTACTTTCAGTTCGGTTTTGATACATACATATTTATTAATCTAACTTCTGTTTGTTCTTCAGTAATTTATAGTTATGAACGTCGTCAAATTTATTAACAACTCATAGTCGTTATTATAATTAATTGATAGATATAAAAATGCTAAAATGAAAAAAAAAAGTGGTCTAAGTATTTTACAGAATTTAGAAAGGTATACAAAAAAAAAAAAAAAATAACGAAAGAGTGTACAGCAAATGTTGTTGGATAGACTTAAAACATAAAATGAAGGAAAATTTATATTTAAAATATTTCTCATCGTTGAAAAATATATTATTTGGCCCAGTTAAACATAGCTCAAGAAGAAATTCACGAATAAAAAAAAGACCTTTATCACCAAAATTGTAAACGTAGACTAAAAATAATGAAAGTTACTATGATTTTTAAAAAATATATATTTCTTTACGTTTTCGATATCAGCAAGTTTAAAAATTAAAAGTGTATATAATCGCTTTAAAAAATGTGACAGGTCATAAAAACTTTCATTCATTAATGTTAAATTTAGATACTTTAAAAACAGCTGAAAAATAAAAATATTTTTATCAAAATGAATCGTGTTATCGATTTTATAAAGTTAAAATATTTACAGTAATGAATTACTCTTTGAAAGAAAAATGCATATGTGCATGATATTTGATCGGAAAATTAAAAACGAAAAATTAATTAAAAAAAATTTCGAAAACCCTTTTGATTTCAATCGAGGAAAATAAAGGCATTTCCATTTCAATTTATTTTTCTAAAATGGGAAGAATTGAGTTTCCAAAAACCAGGAAAAAGCTCTTTTTTTTCAATGCGAAAAGTTTGATAAAAAAAAAAGTATTTCTTCTCATCACAACACAATTTAAACATGTGTAAGAAAATTATATTTAAAATGCTATTCACTATGTGTTGGAGGAAAAAAAATTAATTCAGCAATAGAATTCTATATTTGAAATCGCAATACAAAAGAAGTTATTAAAATTTCTAAGGCGTCGTTTTTTGGAAACAAAAAAAGAAGGAAAAAAAATCTTTATTCTGGAATCAATTCCTTTTTCCCCCCTTCCTAGTAAGGATAATTTTATTATTACAAAAAAAATCTTTGCGATAGCTCGTGACATTTTTAATATTAAAACTAAAAATAGAAATAATCTTGTGATTCAGAATTCCTTCTAAGAGAAATAAAAGTGCTATCTTAAGTAATACAAGATGGTGTTTTGCTATATTTTTATCGAATTAAATATTTTAAATTAATTGAATTCAGATTCCAAGAAAAGCTGCACTTTAAAGGAAAGGTTATTGGTTATTTAATATAGACTGATTGATTGATTGTTTATTAATGTTGCATTCTAAAGCCATTTAATATAGAAAAACTCCAGTTAAAAAAATGTACATGCATTAAAACCAAAAATAGAATCTTGGTTATACTAATTTTATTTAGTATATAACCAAGTGATTTTTTCAATTTCTAGGAACTAAGATTAAAATCTTACGGGAGAAAAAAATGTTGTGTATTTTTAACAAATTGAAATTTGGTGTTCGAATGTAAGGGTTGCCTTTGAAGCTTCCTCGAAACATGTTTAATAACTTAAAAATAAACCTATTTATACAACAAAAAACATTTTAAGGGGGCATTTAAATTTCTAACTTATTTAAAATGGGAAAAACCGAATAATGAAAACAATAAGCGTGATGCCTTTTCGCGTGTTTTTGCAGTGAGTTATATGATAAACATTTTACTACCCAAAAGGAATGGAAAATATCGGTTGATAAAAATACAGGGTGGTTATAATTTAAGGTCTACTTTCAAAAAGCTGTAAAAAAACCACTGTTCAGAAAGACTTCAGATTTGAACCGAATTTACTTCAAGAAGAGAGAAATATGGCATAAAAATTCATTGGCGTTGTCATTGTTGCTTTTTGTGCGGTTTTTGGAAATTAAAAACAATTTTTCCCATTCATGTCGGTACGACCTTGCCGTTGTGGAAGGACATTTTACAGTATAACAACTGTTGATTGACTTGGAAGTCATTTTTCCGACAAAAAACCAGAACAATCATGCATATTGAACAGTGCAATTGATTTGATGTGCAACTCACACACACCAAAGCCGTCGTAACTCGATTCAAAATAACATTTATAGACGAATCTACTTTCGTTATGCCATTTGCAGCGCTATATATTGATACACTTTGTAACTGATGTCGAATGCAATACTGTTTATCCTCTTTTCAAGTATATCCAGTTCCATTTTAAAGTTATTCTGACCAGTGGTTCTTTTTACAGCATTTTAAACGTAAAACTTTTATTATAATCACCTTTGTACCTGTTAAACCATGATAAATACTGATTTGAGAGTATAAGTATAGTACACAAAAAATAAGTAAATTTTGAATTTAGTATTGCTTGACAAGAAATTTGTCTTCGACGTTTCTTTAATAGGAGATTTCTCTGGGTTATATTTCCCCGTACAATTATTGCCTTGTTGGTGTTTTAAGTAATTAATCAATAAATAAAAACTTCGATTTGTTTTAACGCTGAATTATGACTTACTCCACTCTAAAACGAAGTCTATTTATTCTGAGGGGTTTGGTTCCCCTTTTGCACACAGTTCCGGAACACATTGTGAAATTTCGACGCAACTTTCAATATTTCATGAATTGGCTAATTTTTTTTTCGTTTAACCAATCGTGTACTACGATTGTCTTCCAGATAATCCGCTTCCTGAGTAATTCTCTCATGGATATTGAGCGTTTTACTGTATTTTAAGCTATTGAATCGAAAGGGATTTCAATTAGGAACAGTGTTTGGAGCTTGAACCAAACCTAATACACAGGAATTCTTTTAGAAAATATTATGACCGTTTTGTTATTTGAATCTTCGCATCGTCAGGATAGTGCGTCAATTTCCCTCTCCAGCAAAAGACACGAGTAAATGCGTTTAGTGACTGGATGAGGTGGACATCTCCCACTGCCTAACCTTCAAGTACATTACTAAAAGCCAAAGTTTCCGGATCTGAAGGTAGACAGCCAGTTCAACACCATCTCGAAGGTCCCCATTAGATTAGTTCGTCTCAAAACAGTTCGTGCTGAAGGGCTGAGTAGGAAACTGAACACCACAGGGCAGCACAACCTAGCACCACTGTTTGGGTACATACTCTATGGCGAGTTTAGCTAAGACATTCCCAATACATCACCACTATAGATATTAATGGATATGACGCAAATAGTGTCATAATGTCAACTGAAAACGTTACAAATGACGCTCAATACAACATGCGATACATATTTATTGCAGGAAAGACTGGTATACAATCTGGTGTTGCTGTTTCAGATTCCCTTGGAGCAGGAAAGCCTATGCTAAGTCCTTTTGACCTTACCGCAAAAGAATGTCACAAGCCAGGTTCTGCTCATCAAACAATTATCCCAGGGATATGCCCCAGTAGTCCAGAAGATAAGCAGGAGAAGCAAAGATAGAGCAGAGACAGGAATAGCCCTTGCATAAAGGTCATACCATGCAGATGACCACTTCTAAGGCCCACCAAGGCTGTCTGAAAAACCCTGGATCTCCTGCATTAGGCCAAGGCTCTTAGTTGTGTACCCGTGGTGAGCGGGAGAGTTTCTCCAAGTTGGATTCATTTTAACTTTGTGGAGGGAATTAATTTAAGAATGGCTTAAGACAGAGGAACTGGGGTCAGGGAGATCACAATACAGCCAGCTCATCAACAGTCTCGTTCCCAAGCACAGCCACGTGCGATGGTATCTACTGGAGACACAAATGTTTCCTCTGACCAACCCTAGCCATTTTGGAAATAATATTCACACCAGTATTGTTCATAATCTTTGAGCCAATTCTTAAAATCAATGGAATCAAATCAATCTTCTTTAAGTATCGCCAGAAAGCTTCTCAACTGCAAAAATCCTTAGACGAGAGGTATGGGCGACTCCTTCACTCGAAAACACTAAAGAACATAAATAGAAGCGCTTAGTGATTTTCTCAAGAGGAAATTTCTTTTCAGTACAGTTGTCTAATGCGCAGTACGCAACGCATGGCTACAAACTAGTAGGTTGATTGTTCAAATCACAAGCATCAAGGTCAAAATAGTTCCTGCCGGAATAGTATTAATGTAAATGCAGAATTAAGGTGTTGATATATTTCGAGTTACTCAATAAAGAAATACATTCAAGCCATATGGTAGAATGTACATTTCATTAAACTCAGAAAAACAAAGTTATTGAGACAAAAAATAATAATAGTAACAAAGATAAAGAGTCATGCAACTTAATGAAAAATTTGCTGAAACCATTAGGAAAAGATACTTTTTGCATAATTTTTATCCTTTTTGGTTATAAATGATAACAAAGAATAAATAATTATTTTAACGCGCAATTTTCCATTGATTTCATCCTTAGTTAAAATTTTATAGTAGCAGTTTTTTTTTATAGTAAGTAATTTTATATAAGTTTCAGTCCAAATTTTTATTATTTAGATACTGTATGATTTCTCACCAGTTTAAATAATAAGCCAAGTTGTAAGTCACTAAATGAAAGGAGGAGCGCATGCGACACACAGATCACAGCTTAATCTCTGCTAGGAGTTTAGGTTCCGCCTAGTCAGTTTTACAAACTATTTGGCTCATAACGTCCAGTGAGAATTGCATTATGATGAACAGGAATGTAGGAATACTCGAATATGACATATTCTACGGGAATTTCTCAATTTTAAATTAAACTAGAAGCACGGAGAAATATGAAATAGTTTTTACTACAATCTTCGATTTAATCAGAAATAAAAAGAAAAGTTTCTCCTTATGAATAATATGTAATATGGAATATACTTAGCTGCAAAAGAAAATGATGAAGTAAAGTCTGTCTTGTGGATATAAAGTGAAAATAATACAATATAGTATGTGTTTGTTTCAGAGGCCCTTTTAGTAAATAACTAAAAACAATAAAATCTAAAAAAAAGGAAGAAATTATTTTGAAGTTATATGAAATTTAATAACTTTATTTACGCTGGTAATGACAATACTGACTTAATTATTCAGTTTCTTTGCGATCTATTTCCTAAAAATTCGGAAAGACTGTTTCTAAAAACTTACATATTAGCCACACAACAATATATCTAGAAAAATATACGGAAAAAACACAGCAACTTTAAATAAAGTTTTGGTTTGAAAAAAAAAACGATCACCACAATTCTTTAAATACTCGCTTGAGAAGAAATTTTCTCACCAAAGGTAAAAAAAGGAGCAAACGTAGAAGAATCAGAGAAAAGAAACAGAGAACTTTTAAAAAAAGAAAAAACAAAAATTCTCGGAAAAAGTAATTAATTAAAGGGAAAAAAATCCCTAATTCCCCCTCTTGGACTATTTATATTATGACAGCCGAACACCCAAGCAATTATTTTAAAACAAATGCGAAAACCCTTTTCTGCCTTTTAAGATCCAAACTTCTTCGGGAAAAATCCATTCTATTTCCGAAAGAAAAGAATCTCAGCAGTCCGTTTGAGTTCGAAGAGAAACGTTATGCAAAGCTGACGGGAATTGCTCCAGTTTTGTATTTATACCCATTTTTTTCCCTTTTTCCTCCTTCATCTACCTCTAAAATCCCTGCTGTTGGATTCCCACGTTTAAATTTAGCACAACTGAGGTACGCCGTAGTTTCTTAAGAGAGTTAATTTACGGCAAAAGCCCTTATGGAATCTCTCCCCGGCCTTTCCGCTAGCTGAAGATCTACCATTAAAATGATTCTGCCACGCATTTTTCTATTTCCTTCATTTTCTTCGGTCCTTTTTTTATTATTCCTTTTATCTCTTTCCTTTTGCCTTTACCTTTTGGTTTATTTACTCTGGTATGATGAATGAGCCACTTGGTACAGATAATGGACGCTATCTCGAGAATGCTGTCTTTATATATGTTTCCTGTCACAAGAATTTTATTCAGATTATTCTTCGTTATAAAAATACAGGGGGAGATGGACTCTCGTTACTTGAGGAATGGAAGAGAAAACGATGTAAAAAAGGATTTTATGGATATATTATGTGCATTTGCCTTAAGTGTATAGATATAAAAAGGAAATGATGTCTGTGTGAGAGAAATAATACCAAAGCTAAAATTTCCCATCATTTAACGTTGTTTACAGTATTACATTGTAAAAAAATGTTTTAACTGTATATTATGTTTATATGTTTTTTTATTATCTCTGTATAGCGACTTCATTATTTTTATATTTACTCTGTTATAGGTAAGAGTCTACTAAGGAATCACTTGAATAAAGAATAAGCATAAATAAACAACAATAAAAAAAGAGAAGAAAAAAAGATTATCAAAAAAGGTAAAACTCGATTCGTCTACGGCAGCGGTTCTTAAGCTTTCGGTTCCCCCCCCCTCTTCAAGTATCCACCTGACGTCACGGCTCCCCAAGATTTTGAATACCTCTTCCTGACTCCCAACACGTGGCTGAGGGTTTTAAGACTGTGTTCAGCTAAAGTTAAAGAATAAGAGCCGAATTCGGAATATTTTTTCAGAAATAAAAATACTCAAACATCTATATTATATATTCTGGCTTCACTATCTTGTAGAGCAATGATTCTCAAAGTGGTCTATATAGACCCCCAGGGGTATATCACAACCTGCAATGGGTCCACGTCAGCGGAAGAATAATTTGGGGTCCATGAGGTGTAAATGGGGGTCTACGCGATAGGGACTCTCATTAAATCAGATCATGCCTTTAATTTTAAAAGAAAATTTATAATCAAATGGAAAACAGATTTACCTATTTAACAGATTTATTTACTAAATTTAATAGAAGTTAATTTGCAGTTACAAGGACCATCGTTTCGGCGTTTCTTGCCAGAATTAAGCTAAGGAGTATTCAACGGCCCAAATTTTCCTAGCTTTTTCAATTTGTCACACACAATCTGCCAGGAAAAGGGCGCTCTAACCTATGTTCGACATTTAAATGCCCTTCATACTGATATTGAAAATGCTTTGACTATGGTAATACTACAGGAGGTAATGAATTCATATGGTCACATTGAAAGAAAAAATATGTGTCATGTTACAAGAGGAACTGATCGGAATAAGCACTAAGAAGATCTTAAAGTAAAATTTAGAAACGGATGTCAGCAATCTTTGGAAACTCCAGAATGGATGAAGCACCAGGTTCATCCCTTCCATCAAAAGCATTTGTTTGTTGCTATGTTACTTTATGTATTAATCAGATTTTAATTTGATTATTAACATGCGCGTCTTAGGTTTTAAGCACTATACTTCACTACAGTTAAAAATTTAAATTTTTTAAAGTAAGTATAGCTCTATACCAGCTGTCAAAAAGACATTTAAGTTGATAAATTTGCAAAAATTCCTTATTAGAGGTAAGTAGAGGTCTAACCAAAACCGAGGAAACATAGCAAGGGGTCTATGAGACAAAAAAGTTTGGGAACCTCTGCTATGTGTGTAGAGAATCACTTATTTTATCATATTACTCATTTTTATCCGAGTTGACACATTTTTCTTTTATAAAACGCATTTTCCATTTTTTCTCTTACACCGTAATGCTAAATGAGATATCCCTATACATGTAAAAAAAGACTAGTTATTTATGAAATATTTTGAAATTTTAAAAACATTATATATTACAAACAAATGCATGAATTACGTCACAAATTTTTATAAAAATTGAAGCATTTTTTTCCTGTTCGATAATATGCTCCGCGTCATGTCCACACGGTCGTACATATGGCGAAAACAGCTTTAAATGAGTACCGTACTGGAACGCTATGAATCAAGTTCCTTATTTTTGCAAAAATGTTTACAATCTTTTGAAAATATTGCGCTATAGTAATGACTATGTAGTTACAAACAGTAGGGAAAAAAACCTGATTTTATATTCTTGATCGAAATACATGTTTATAGTCGAGCTTTTTCACTGGGGGCAATTTAGTAATCTAGTTTAGGATGGACGTCTTTCAATTTTTCCATGAGGCACTTCAGAGTCTGTACAAGAAGAAAATCTTAACATTAAATGAGAGACCATCGCAGATGCCCTAGAAAGGCGCTGCGAACCCCCAGGGCCCCTGAAACACTGTTTAAAAACCAGTGGTCTACAGTATTATATTGCAAAGAAATTTTTTTTACTATTACGTTGGTGTTTTTTTTTTAAAGTTACAGGTATCAGATTACATCTGTATATTAGTGCTTCTCAAACTGTTGGGTGCGCCCTCTAGGGGGCGTGATAATTCTAGGAGGGGGGCGCTAGCATATTGAAAGCCAAAAACAGAGGATTATTTTTAAAAAAACCCATTAATTTATTGAAAGAAAACAAACAAAATACATTGACATAATAAAAATTTTAAAAAAAACCGTTTACTCTGATATAATACACTTACAAATGTATCAGAGCTTCTCAATGTATTTCATAGTTAATTTAACAATTCTAAGTTAAGAATAAGTTAAATAATTACCAGTTGCACCACGGGCTTTTCATATATAAAATTATATGCAAATATTAACACTTTTCTCGATAATTTGTACGGTTTATCATTAATCCCTAAACTGTCGATTAAAAGTTACGTGATTCGTTCCCCAATGCCACGGTTTTGCACTTATGCAAACGTATGTCCTGTATTGGGAAAAGGGGGAAGAAGGAGACAGGGAATATATAAGAAAGTTCTCTGAAATTAGTAAATCCTTTGCAAACACTGTCCATTTCATTTTATTGCATTCCACAGCCTTCGGAATAATTTTATGAATAGCAGTGAACAGAGAAGTTCATATTTCGGAAAGACGTATATACACGTCCAGGGCAATTTACTCCCTGGCTGAGCGAGACATTTATAGAAGAGGTTAAAGTCGTTTAGTAGTTTCAGCTTAAAAGTATAGTATTATTGAATTCAATACATTGTTATATTATGGAGGGGGCGCGATGAAAATTATGATTGAATATTGGGTGGCAAGTATTGAAAGTTTGAGAAGCACTGCTGTATATCGACTTTATTATTTTATTAGTAAATATTCATAAAGTTATTTTGTGAGATAAGTTTGCTGTAGTTTTATTCGAATAACATGATATATTGCGTTGTATGAGATAGAAATTCAATAAAAGGCATGCTAATCAGTGAAAAAACTTATGTTCGATTAATTATTTGAAAGGAAAGGAATCACAACAACAAGATATCAATTAGAATTTTTCGAAACTTACCTTTCCAAGGACAGCCATACACTTCTACTCTCATACACACAGTTCGAAGGTGAGCACTGAAGGGGATGAAGCGAATCTTAGAAGCAATAACTACAGGTTTCAGTTTCCTCTTCACCACAGTATATGTGTTAGTGTTGCCTTTCAAAGTCTGCAAATATACAAGAAATACATAGTTCATTATTAATTGTTTTTTATTTATAAAGTTATATATGTGTATTGATTACTAATTATTATGTAAGATATTAGGATTCGCTGCATTCTTTTCGATATGGTGCAGTACATTCGATATCAAATAACATGAAGCATAAAAATCAGTAGATAGTAAATTCTTATTGTGTGCCCAAATACTTAATAAGGTTTCCTCTTTAAAGATTTATCATATCATCAACATCTTTTATAACTTAAGTTATTATTATTTGGCAGCAAAAAACTGGGAAATAAGTTCAAATCGTAGCAAATATTAACATGGTAGTCTTTTCGTTTATCAACCATTACATCATACATATAAATTATTTGAACATTGCATTAAATAGAAATGACAGATTTTAATATGGATCTTCGTCAGATTTTGTGGTGTCTGGCTACTACTGTTGATGGTAGATTATGAAATGTTGGCGCTATTCGGTGCGTCTTCGGGGGTGGTTTACTGTTTTTAGGGAGAAGGCGAGTGACCATCAAACGAGGTGATCAGGGCGAGAGAGAGTCCCTTGTTTTAGGAGCGCGAAACGTTGGACACTGAATTTAGTGTGAGGGAAAGCGAGTTTCTTTGTTTTTAGATCGACGCACAGCACGATCTAAAGCAAAGAAATCGCTTAACCAAGAAGAGACAGTTTCTTGGGAGAGCTTTTAACATGGCGGACTGTGTATAGTTGATTGTACAAGGAGAGAGATAGTTAATTCTATCGGCTGTTGAAGCGAGATACAGTGTATGAGAAGTAATTAAAAAGTAATAGAAAGACATTAGAAATTTATTATCAGTTAATAAAGGAAACAGAAAAAAATTAGTCCTTGTTGTGGAGAAATTTCATTATGAAGTATGATGTCAATAATTGCCATTGTTGAAGAACCTCAATCAGTAGTCAGACCTATTTATTGCTGAAGTAAATTGATGAAAAATCCTAAACCTTGTATCAATAACTTCATTATATTCGAGAATTTTGACTGCAGAAGATTATTACAACTTCTTATCTAGTAAAAAAAAGGAGTGTGTGCCGAACGAATGGCCCAAATCCATGACGGTCATATCATAAATGCAACTACGTGTTCTCCATTAAATTTTTTAAAAAAAGGACATTAGACACGTATTTGTCTAATGTCTACTAATAATGTTTAGATAAAATTTCGAATTTAATACTTGGGTAACGATGCTCAAATATTAAGATTCTTTAAAATTCTTTCTAAAATTAAAAATATATATGCCAGATCTGGAAAGTTTAAATAAAAAATTAAGGGAGAAATAAATAAAAATTGAACAGACTTATTACTAACGGGTAGGGATTCTAGGGCGAGTAGGACTATTTAAAGCCAGAGCGCGCCGGTTTAGAGACGTAGACCAGTAGCAGTCGAGACTCTCGACAACGTACTTTTCTCCTATTCGGATGCCTTCCGAAGCCGTCACCTTAGCCGCACCCCTTTGCCTCCTTCCTCTCAACCAATCAGGAAACTCCCTCTCCAATCAAGGCTCATCCAAAATCAGGCCATATATACAACCTAGATATGGGATTGAGGAACGCTTTGCGTTTCAGTTCCTTAAGACGTCCAACTTCCAGTTTTTAGGGCCTATCACACACGCATATTTGGAGCAACCGTTTAGGACAATTTTTTATGCAGCTGAGAGTGAAGGGTTGCCGTAAGCAAAACGACATGCTTTGACGTCTTCCACGCTATATCTCCACAATGAAAAATTACTCGCTAATTTTTCTGTTTCGGAAAACGAATATCAAATATTATTTCTTTTATTTCGCTCGCGCTTTTGTTGATGGGCGTAAACAGAAATGGAGCCCATCCTGTTTAAAATATTATACGCCGTTAAAATATTATACGTTATATCTGATGTGTTTACGAAACTGAAGCTGCCATCTTGTTTATGACGTAGGATGCCAAAGAACTCCATTGGCTGGAATTTCAAGCAACTTTTATTTTTAACAACTTTTCCCCCTCACTGGAAAAAAGTTGTTCGGAGCCGTTGCTACGGCAACTAGATAGAAATTGTTCGGAATTGGGTGGAAAATTGCTCCAAACGTGTATGTGTGATAAAGCCTTTAAAGAGAGAATAATCTAGAAGCGTGAATTGGTGACTCCTTGTAGAGTGTACGTCTTTTGTTCTATTACGTTAGGCGTCAAGTGGTAGCCATATTGGATTAGTTTGAAGATGATGGAATAAAGTTTATGTTACTTTATGAAGATGACTGTTATTCTCTTCATGCAGGCTTGGAGTCGGTCATATATATAATGAATGTACTTTTAAATCGAGTGCATTTTGTTACCTATGCTCGTAATTATTGTTGGGACAATTGTGTACTTTTAAAAAGAAAGTTTTTGCAAACAACAAAAGTTGACATCAGCAAAGCGCTTGAAGTGATTGACTGTAAACACGTGATTACATTTACCACGTGACTATAACTCACGCGAATTTAACTCATAGTTTCATTTAAACAGTTAAAAAGAAGTAATAATGTATTTGTTTGGAACAATGGCAACGATAATTCTTGTTCTGATTTATTTATATTGAATCGATTGTTGTAAGTTGTGTTGTTGTCAGATTTTAAACTTTAATTGAGGGTTTTTTATGTGCGTAATGTAACTGCTAATGTGGTTTAAACTGTGAAAAGAAGAAGCAATATCATCATTTATTTGTTTGTTTACTTAAGAAAGATCTTTTTGTTTTATTCGTCTGAAACATCAATATAATAATAATTCGCATCGATGTAGTCATTAATACTAATAACCGATAATTTCTGTTAAGAGATTAAAAGAATATCAATTAGTTGTCAGATTTATAAAGGGAACTGATAAAAAAGCTAAGACCTTGTATCAAAAACCAATTCATTGAAATATGCTATCGAGAGTTTTGATTTTCTTGAAGAAGAGTATTGAAATGATCGACTGAAATGAGGAATGATGAAACGATCAATTTGAAATGATTAGCAGGAAAAAAGGTGTACATTTTTCAAAATGGTTTATAAGCGCTCTAGCTTTTCTGAATATCCCAATTGATAAGTTCGTTGAAAAAATTTGGTTCAAACCGAAAATATTCATCGAAGAAAGTTTATGAATTAAAAAAAAATGAAAATGTTAAAATTACAACTAATAATTCATTTCTTAAAGTGCACAATAAGCTACATCTTACACATCTATCATTGAATATTAGCGTACGAAGCAATGAAACACATCATTCGAATCAAGAATTTTTGGAGATATAATTACGAATAAAACAAGTTTATATCAACTATTTCTGTGTAACATCAATCAATTGAACCATTAGAGTTTTTGAGTAAAATAAATATTTCGAAACTTCTTATAAATAATTAATTGTATATTTTATCATCAAAAATTATCGTTAGGGAGTTGTTCAAAAAATCTTTTCTCGTTATAGGTAAATTACAATTCACCAGTTGCAAAATGAAATACTCATGAAAACGTTCCATTATGCAAATAGAAACTTTTCCTCAAGCTTATTTTTTCTCTTACGCGGCTGTAGTCCGAACCAAAGTATCAGAATAATTACAAGAAAAGAATGTGGAAAAGATTAATAACCCGGATAACCTGAAGGGTTTGTCAATTTACATGCAAATAGATTCTAAACATCCCCATTACAAAGAACTAATAACTTACTTTTTTTACTTAGTGGTTTCAATCAGTTTCAGAATTGTAAAAAGGAGACTGCAACACAACATAACTTTAATCGACGAAATGAAAATATCTTTCCTTTATTCAAATCTTTGAGTTAACTTTAGGAAGATATTAATGCGGAAAAAAATTAATACAGAAAACCATTCAATGTACATTGTCCATAAGTTTTAACATATTTTGAAAGTAACTTGAAATGCATTTTTACTTTACTGGAGTTAAAGTAAGGAAAATATATTATATAGAACCGTTTCTACTTTTTTTAAATCATGAAATAAATTTCGGTGAATATATATATGCAAATAAATTGTTCTACAACTAATAGGTTGTTTTAAAACTTTTCACATCTTATATGACGTTGTTATTTTCTACTTATGAAATAATTTACTAGAAATATTATTCATCAACTATTTGAATTTTCATAAATTAAAACTTTTATCTCGAAATGAAGCTTTTAAAATAGTGCAAATCAAAATTGATAACAATAATGGCTTTCGTATTTTAATAATTGGATGGAATTAATGATGAGTCATAACGACTATTTAAATTTTACGTCCTCACATACATTAAAATTTAATTCCAAATTAGAAATTATCTCCGCAAAGTATATTTCTAAAGAGTTTTCATACATTGGTATAATTTTAACCATGAAAGCAAGTGGATGCAATTAAAGTTAACGTTCCTGTTTGTCTGCAATTTTGAATGCGTAATTGCAATGTAAATCTTATGGAATTTTTACATAATTTTCTAAAATTTCAAGTCCATTTAACATTTTTAATGTAATAAAATGCATTCGAAGCAGTAAATAGTCACGAAGAGTTTTCTCTGATTATTTTTGTTCGATCTTGGCAGTTATAACTGTGACTGTGTATAAGACCGTGAAAAATCGTATAAACGAATAATTGTTTCTAATATTTATTGTTAGCTGAATTAAAATACAGTAGAACGTCGTTTATCCGAATCAATTGGGACCGGACACCGTCGGATAATCGAAAATCGGATCCATGCAATCCTTGCAGTTATGAAACTGGACACTATACGAATTTGAAAATTATCATGTGTGGGAAACGTGCTCGAAGAAAAAGCAAAAAAGGTGCAAAGTGTCACAATTTCGCCTTTATTGTGGAAAATAATCCCTTATTTTTCGCTGTACCATTGTACACCTTCGTTGTTTCGCTGCAAGGTCCCTGATTCTCTTCAGCAGCAGTTGTTGGGTAGGACAGCACTCTGATTGTTGTTCGTACTATTCAATAGCTGTGTCTAACGCAAAAACGCGTCAGCATTTGATGGACCCTTGCTACTTTCGTTGTTGTTGTTGTTATTCTCGTCTTCATCCGTTTCATCGTCGACAGGGTCGGATTCTTCTTGCACGGAAATCACTATCTCGTCATTATTTAGCATTTAAAATCCACAGTCTTCTGCATCTCATGCCACCCAGGTTTCTACATCAACAAAACTCGGCAAAAGAGCTCACTTGAAAACAAACTCACCTAATATTCGGCGCAAATGTTTACCAAATCATACACCCAACTGAAATTCCCCAAATATCCCTCCCCTTTTGTTTTCCTGTCACTTTTGGCCTCATGCGAAACAACTGTTGAGTATTGCACTGTTCGAAAACGTATCCGAACTCTAGTTTGGATATTTGACGCTCCGGATAATAAACGTTCGGATAAATGACGTTCTACTGTATATATAAATTTGTTTTAAGAGTATAATTAAAAGAAAAATATTTTAATGCATTTCTTTTGGAAAAAAATGATGAAGAATATGATAATTTCAAAATATTCTCCTTCCAATACAGTGCTTCAAAAATAATAATATTTTTGCCTGCATATAGCTAGAACCTCTATAGAGGAGCTGAACTAGGATTTTTCAAATACGTAATTCAGAAGTGAATTTATATTTTTATACATCAGAGTAGAGAAATTTCTAAATAAAAGCACCGGTTATTATTTTAATTGATCATAACTCTGAGAAAAATGTGGAATTTTTTTCATAAATCCTAGTTGAGACATGTATAGAAGCCCAGCTATATATAGGCAAAATATTTTTTTTTAAAAGCCTTTTTAATAAAAGTGGAATGCTTTGAAAAAAAGTATTCTGTCTTTATTTTTTGCCCCTCACCCTTCGAAAAAAAAACTACACTTAAATAATTTGTTCTTGTTATAATATTTAAAAAAAAATTTGTATGCATGTTCTAATTTAACTGACCATAAATATCTTTTAGCGTTAAGTTTTTGAATGTATTGAAAATCATTTTTATAATCCTTACCTGTTGATTTAAAAAAGACAGAAGTATATTTATTTTTTACATTCCCGGAGTGGATTTCCGAAAAACACGTTATTGGCGCATATTTACTGAACAAAAGAAACTTCCTTCGCAAATTTTGTTTTTAGGTCTTTTAACGCAAAAAGGAATTATAAAAAAAAAAAAACATATAACGCTTCCGTATCTTCCTTGGGAAACAATTTCCATAAAACACGTTCTCTACTCATTGAAAGAAACAAGCTAACCAAGTTTCATGTCTGTAGGTGTAATGGATCAAAAACGGGATTTTTTTTTGTGTCTAAAACGCTCCCGTGACCCCGCAATTCTCTTTGAGAATCGATTTTTGCAAACCCGTTCTTAGCTAGATCTCTATTTAACAAAACAAATATTCTCGGCAAATTTCTAGTGTGTAGGTCTAATATTTCAAAAAAAGGGGAATTTTTTTTTGTCTATAACGTTCCCTAAAGCCCTCTTGAGATTCGAACTTAGCAAAACCTTTTCTCAGCGAATATCTAAAAGACATACGCATGTCCAATTTCAAGTCTTTTAGGTCTAATAGTTCCAGATATCTCTTGAGTCGCTTTTCTTTAAAAGAAAAGATGAACAAAAATATAACTAAAGATTGCAAACACAACAAATATAAAGTACAAAATGTTCTATCTATCAATAGTATGTGCATTAGATGGACAACAAACGAACACGAATATTCCGGCATCAACCTATGAATTTATGTTTCTCGTAAATGTTTGAAACTGCTCGTGTAACTATAACTAACACATTCTGATATCAACAAGTAATTCAATAGAAGGTTCTTTTTTGAAAAAAGAATAACAAAGTTATCACGAATCTTTATCAGTCGGACTGGCTTAGAATATATCTAAAAATAAACACAACGGAAACAAACAACATCTCTATGCTATGCGAGAGAACATCAGTATTATTTATAAGAACAATGTTCTCCTATATCTTTTCCCATAATCTAAAGCAGCATAACGGATGAAAAAGTTCTCAAAAATTCTTTTTCCCCCCAAGTCTCCCTTCCGAAAGAGAACGGGAAAAAATATATCCTTTCCTCTTCTTCCTCCAGATGCTGAAGATCTAGAGACAAGGGATTTTGTTTTCAAAAATTTGTTTTGGTCCTGGATTGAAATAAAGAAATGCAAAAGGCCGAGAGAAAGAAAGGAAAAAGAAAAGATTCAAAACTCGGGTTGAACCGGAGATAAGTGCGGATTTCCTCTGGGTTGATACCTTTTTCTTTCTTTTTTTGCTTCTTTTCATTTCTTGTGCGATTGTATCCTATAAAAAAATCGGACTGGAATGTCGTCTAAGATGCTCTCTGGGACTTTGTTCTGTCAAGAAAAAGCTCAACATCATCTATCTCACCTGAAACTCTAGGCCCGACCTCATATTCTCTGGAATTTCACATTCAGAGTCGGTATTCTCCTTGTCCTGGAATATTTGGACTGCGAAAAAGGGTCAAAAAAGTAACGCCGGCGTTGGAATTTTGGATGTGGCTCCGGGAATTCTTTCGGAGTTCTTCGCTTAATGGGTGTGATATATCATAAAAATTTTGCATGCTGTAAGTCAGGAATATATTTTTTCTAGGTCTGATTCAAACAAAAGTATAACTGTGACTTTAATGCTTTCTTCTTTTTTATAGATTTTTTAAAAAATATATATATGTATATAGTAAATAGTTTAATCATAAAATTTAGATATTTTCAAAAAAAATCTATTTAATCACATAAATGAAACACGTACTACTCGAATTGCAAAAAGGTATACATGAGGGGGAATTGGAAATATACTTTTAGAATTTCAAAACATACTTACGCGGAAAAGATGTTATCTAGTTTAAGGATGGAGGGTTAATATTAGGGTAGGGGACCGGAAAGTAATGTCGTGTTTTTACGGCTACGTTTCAGGAGAATGCTTCACTAAAATAATTTACAAAAACACAGTTGTATTTCTTTAGTATTGAGGGCATTACAATGCTCAGGAGAATCAAGTACACATCGGGCAAATGAAAACACTGCATAATTAAGTGAAAATTAAATCTATTTGTAGAGCAACCAATTGAGGGGAAAACTTTCATTAAACACCGCTAACGAAATACTATCCACTCAGCGATAACAACAAGTAATTTAGCGAAAAATTCTATTTAACTGAATAATTTACCACATGGTTAATAGTCATTGATCTTGGAAGAAGATCCTAAGCATGCACGAGCTGAACTCAAACCTCTTACACAAGATAAATAGTTGGTACAATATTGCAGGGAATATCTACAAATAAAAGTTAGATAAGACACACTGTGCGATCTATTCGCATTAAAGATTTAACTATCTTGTATACAGTCCCTGACTCTAAGACATCTGTGTTCCTGAGGTTCCATTTTCTCCTCCGGCCCACTATGGGTCTCAGGGAAGGGATTGCCAACAATTCCGAGGACCATTAAGATCCGAAATTGCCCCTGGGCCTCATGGGAGGGCCTGGACTTAGTCTCGTGGAAATGTACCACCCTAAGAAAAAAGGAAAGGATCTAAGGGAAGGGGAGAGATGTTTCGGTTTAGGATGAAAAAAAGAAAGAGAAAGGTTTTTTAAAAAATTTCTGTTTTCAAAGAAATGGGAAAAGCAAGTTTTATTTCTTACCGCATATTTTTAGGGTATTTGCTTTTGGAAAATAGTTACTGTTTGTGGGATTTTATGTTGTGACTGAATATTTGTAGGATCCTCAAGAAATGAAAATACTACATCTAGAAATGAACAGGCTTGAGTTACAAAGATATGTTTTCAAGAAAAGACTTATAGCACGAGTAATTTTTGGCGACATATTGAAACAGCCAAACATTATAAAAAACTCAGTGCTTGTGTCAGAAAAAAGGTTTTTTTTTAAACGGATGTCTTTTTCAAAACTTATCAAGTGTGCATGAAAATTTTTTACTTTACACTCACTTTACATGTTTGCTTAGTTTTATATCCGATCTTTTAAAATACAAATGTTAAAATAATCTGCATAAAATAAATGCAACTTTTTAAGGTATCGCACAGACTGAAATAACCTATATCAATCAAAACACACATTTTTTATTTTATTGAATGAAATGATTTTATGGCTTTGAAAAACATGCATTATTTTAATTCTAAGTTATACAGTAAAACACATAAAATTAGAAAAACCAGAAGTGGGCCTTGAATGTACCATAAGTGAACATTTAAATTGTTCTGTCTATCATTTGGAGTTCGATAACTCAAAATTTTGTACATGTATTTCTATGAAACCTTTTGTGTGTGTGAACCTGATATTGATATTATTACCTAGAGAATGTACTAATAATTCTTACTGTACGAATATTGTTTGAGCCGTGACCTGTCATTTCAACAAGAGCTTCATAAATATGTCACATTTCTTATACATAATCACGATCACCTCTAAAATTTATTTTTAATAAAACATTAAAATTTTAGTGCGTTCTATAGATAACTGTATGTAGTTTATATTAGGGTAATACTTTATCTGTATGTGCGGTAAATCTTAGTACTTTTTTCTCTCTAACAACTTTAAAGTATTTTTAAAAAAATGCTAAAACTAATAAATGCTAAAATGCTTATAATTGAGATTTTTGTAAAATTTAGACAATTTATTTTAGATATTGCTGGTTAAGTGTTAATATTAATTGGTATTGATCCTTAAAAAAGTATCTATAATGTTTTAGTATGCTATTTTTTTTTAAAAAAACTACCCTGAACGTGTTTGGATACCTTAAAAACAAAAGAATATTTTTATCATAAAAAATAGTATTTGTTAATATAAACGAAATACATTAATTCATTTTTCAGCTTTTTACTGAATCTAAATTTAAAATGGAAGACATTATTATTTTTATTATTGCAATATTAAACCTATATCTCAATTTAAAAGGAAATTAAAAAAGTTTTAGAGCATTTTTAAACTTATGTTATTAAAATAATTAACTACATAAAAAACTTAAAATTTTTACAAAATAAGGTAAATGTTATTTAAATTTGATGTAGCTGAAGTATACAAAAAAGAATGATATTCATAAATTATTTTCAGAATCACCATTTAGTCGAATAATTTTAATCAAGTAGTATAGGGGGGAAATTAACTAACATCACAGATCCAAATTATTCGGGTAATAAACAATTAACTTAAAAAGAAAAATTTTATTTTTATTATAAGATAAATTAGGGAAATTTACTTTGGATGCATTCGTATTAAAAAAATGTTTGCCAGAAAATTGTATTTTTAGTTTATCAAATAAATTAATCTAGAAAATTATTTTCCGATTCGTGGGAAAATCAATAAAACCCTAGCTCACTTTAATAATATGAATGAAAGAAATCATTTAACTTTTGAATGAACAATAATTCTAAAACTTTACTTCACAAATAAAAATGAAAACTTAGCGAAAACTTCAGAGTCTTTGGGGAAGATATAATCCGCTTGATTCTTCTCTTATGAAAGAAATATTTCTTGAGAATTTTGTGGAAAGTATTAGTTTAAAAAATAATACAGTAAAATATGGACATAAAAATCATTCCATCTTAATTTGTAAATTTTCTCGAAACGCTGTAAGCTATTAAAGTTTTTTTTTAATTTTTATTTTTAAATACTGTCGATGCGTTAAAAATAATTTTGTAAAATCAGAACAACTTAAATCATTAAAAATTACATCGATCACTTAAGACGACTTTTTGTTCTACTAAAGGCTTAGTTTCACATAATCAGAAAGAAAAAGAAGAAAAAAATCTCAAAATTCTATGGTATAGTTTAAATACTCTGCTAGTTTATTTTGCTGAATATTTCACAATTGCTAGCATCGCATTATTTAGATTATCATTTTTATAAATATAATTCTCAGAATTATTGTCAATTTTTTCGTTTTAATAAGTTAAGCAAAGTTTTAAAAAAGAATTCAGAGATTTTTTTATTTTTATTCTTGTTTCGTACTATCTGCGAAATATAATCCAATGTTTTAAATGTTTTTTTTTCTGTTTTTAATAATTATATAATTATAGTGCAATTCTTCATCCGTAATCTTGGAGAAATACAAATAATTTTTTTTATAAAAATCTGTTAAGATTTTTTGTTGGTGAAATTTTTTATTGAGAGATCTTCTAGCAAACTTTTAAAAACTGCCACTCCATCCAAAAATTGGCCAATTTTATTCAAAATTCCATATTCAGACTGAGTCCAAAGTAATTTTTTTCTCAGAATTGAAGTACCAGATACTTTTAATGTGGTCGAAAAAATAAAGAAAGAAATTACCTTCAGATGGCGCCACCTATCTTTTTACAGAATTAATTCATAATATTCAAATTAATATTCGAAAGATGAGCAGCTAGTAGTCGATCAACATATTTACAGTAATAACTGAAAAGCGTACAAATAAAAAGCACAAAAAGTATTGACAATATTGATTTTTTTTAAAAAAAATTATGTGTTTAAAATTGTTACTTTTTTAATAATAAATTATATATTTCAAAAAACTTATTTGTTACCAGAGAGATAAAAAATAATCGAAAATCCCCGGCTTAGTTGGCATTTACATTTTTTAACCCTTTTGTATTTTTTAATACTTTAATGTCCAAACGATGGAAGACTTTTCTTTATTTTTATCCTGATTTATAATTTGTTTCATTCAATAATATTTTATTTAATTATCGAAAAAAAGTCGGAAAATGCTTGGAAATGCTTTTTTAGATAAGAAAATTTTTGATTATTAACATGTATTAACGTTGTCGCAACATAAAATTATTTTAAATTTAAAAACATTCAATTTCACTTGCGAAATGCATTTTTCGCTTTTTGTATAAACACATAAGAGTAATGAAGCAAATTATATGTACGGTAGTAAAAATGGATTTTTTTGTACAAAAGTGAATAACATGTTAAGATAATCTGTGCATTAGTGAGTCCAAGATATAAAATTAATATAAAACACTTCTTTTTTTTACCAATAATTTTTTTCCTGTTGCCCTGCGTTAAGAACAGACAGCATCAACTATTATGAATATGCATATTGTTATAGAAATAAGCATGTCAACAACAAAAAGGGCATCAAACTATTTATATACTAGTTGTTATTTCTTACTGAAAAATTCTGATGTCTGTAACACTTGTAGCATATAGGGGATATCAGTGTAAGAATATCAGAGATAACATTGGAAAAACAATTCCAGAATAAAAAGAAATGTTATAGTTTTTTTCTACGGGGTACAATACCTCTTCCAGTAACGAATACCTGCCACGTGACTACAACCACGCTTGTAGTACAATTTATTTTCAGCCCTGCAACAATACACATGTCTATCGATTACGGTAACATAAAAAAGCAAAAACATCTCCGATATGATGGCAGAGTACTTACGACTTAGAGAAAGAACTCAGGCCCTAAGTCTCTTTCGAAGCTGCTGCCTCAAGTATCAATTTCGAGGCCTCATTTCGAAGCATCGCCTCGGCGTTAAACGTACTGTTATGAAGGTCCTCCGCCTCAACAGCACACCAGGGAGCCACTAGGGCGTTTGGTATGGACGCTGATGTCATTAAACACACAGAGTCTGCTGCTCCGGTGTTGTTTCTTTTTATGTTGTCGTATTTTTTGCCACACTCGTTGAAGTCCACGGGATTTTGAGAATGTAATGTTAATTCTGTCAGGGAAATAAATAATTGTTTGAACATTTATCCGATGTTTAATTTCAGGTAAGTGTAAGGGTGGGTTTGAGAAGAGGCACGACCTTTTGTTTCAAGGCTAAGCACGTAGCGTCGTAGATAATGGTGGGATTTTAATTAAAGCATCTTTTTATTTTCTACAGTTATATACCAAATGAAAAATTGCCATTATTATTCGTTTATTTGTGAGTGTGTTGGGAATAAAAACATCTCCAACAACGCCTAAATTTTGCCTATAATTAAAAAAAGGCAATTTTTTATAATACTTATTTACTTGTTTTTATTGCATTTTTAATGCAGGAGGAAATAATCGAAATGTCTAATTTGCTCTTTATTTATTCATTTTTTTGAGAATATAAAGTCAAATATTTTAATATTCAAATTTATGGCATATAATTACGTCAAAGTGTTTTAGTGTACTTTTTCGACATTGTATGTTACACGATATTCAGCATGTATCATCAATTCAGCATGTATTTATCATTCATCACAGGGTGATTATAACTAAAGTTCCACATTCAAATGCTGTAAAAAAAGAACCACTTCTCCCAGTGACTTCAAATTTGAACTGAAGAACTGAACATACTTGAAGGAGGAAATGGTACGGCATATATATATATATATATATAGTGAGAAAAAACATTATTTTGTGTTTTTTGCTCAGTAGTTTTTCTCCCTAGGGCATTTAAAAACCGATTTTTCCCATCCGATCTGGTATGACCTTGCCGTGGTGGATGGGCTTTTCATTAACAGTGAAAAACTGTTAACTGACTTAAAAGTAACTTTTTTTCAGTCAAAAAAAAATCGATCCTTTACGTTGAGCAAGATTATTTGATTTAGAATGCAACTCGTAACATTGCCGTCATAATTCGATTCAAAGTGCCGCTTGTAGCCGCGAATACACTTTCGTTATACCTCTTACAACGCTGTTGATAAACTTTAGAACTGTGTTATTAAGTCATACCGCGTTTCCACCCTTTTAAATATATTCAGTTCCAATTTGAAGTCATTCGGACCAATGGTTCTTTTTGTTCTTAGAGTATTTTGAAAGTGGAGCTTATTTAAAACTACCCTGTATATTATGAGCTTTACCTTAATATTAATGAATCAAGTTTCGGAAAAATAATTGTCATTCAACACTTTGAAACATTCAGCATATCGTTAAGCCCTAACAATACACCAAATAAAATTTTTAAAAAAAATCCTTCTAAATTAAGAAGGAAGCTGATAATCGAAATCATTGACAAAAAGTTACCTTTGGAAATTAATATTACATAAAAAAATTTTACTCGGAATGAAACATAGAAGAAGTAAGAAATATTTAAAAGCTGTATTTTCAATAAAACATGTTAGAAATTCACTATAAAAAGAATAATAACATAAATGGAAGAAAAACAAAGAATTTCATCGGGTGACATTTTTTTCAGATTTAAAGGGAAAATTCAAACTGCGATACTTTATGACACCAAAACAGAAGGGCAAGAGGCAATAAGTTATTATGAACAATAATTACAGATTGTATTTAGGCAAGATCAGCTGTAACAAGCTTCTAATAGTTTTGAAATCGATACGAGATTTCTTCGCAGTTGCCCTTTAACAAAAAGAACACATTAGACTAATGAATATCAATTGATTGGGTGTACCGATAACGATAAAATTACCTCAGCAATTAAAGATCACCCCTCATTTCAATTCAATCTGTTCCTTTCACCATCCCCAATCCCCAATATTCCAAACGATTCAAAATCATAAACCTTCATCGGAAAATTGGTGCGAAGAAAAGAACCATATATTCCTTGGGCCCTAAAATAAAAGATCGAAGGGGAAATCTCTTCGATATCGATTAATTTGCGCAGAAGGAATCGTTTTACGTGCCGTGGGGAAAATTGTAGGGAAAATCGAGGTGTTTGCGTGTCGGATGGCGTAGTTAAGGCACGTTTAAAGGAACGGTGGAGTTATCTCCGGAACAGTCTCGGCTTTTAAAGGAAGTTGATGCGTCGGCGAAAAAATATCACGCTTGACGTGTAGTTTGGGATGAAGAGAGTTTTAAATTTCTTTACGGTTTTAAGAGGGATAGAGTGCAGAGGAGGAAGGTTGTGTGTAAGTCGAACATGTTTATTAAGATGATGTAGCAAAAAAAAAAAAAAAAAGGTAATAAAGTAGAACTATGTTTTTGTTAATTTTTTTTGTTGTTCTCACTGCATATATACATATAATAATTCACCATTTAAATTTTCCGTTGAGAGATTTATTTAACTCATGGTGGTTTTGAGCCTTCCGAGACATCGTGTAATGATTAATATTTTTAGTTTGCCAGTTTGAAGGGAAAAATCGTTTTAATATCCCCAAAAACTGCTTCGTTGGCATATTTCAAAATAATATGATACAATATAGCATCATCCATTTTATTTTGTGCACGATAGAACCCGCGGCCTATGGATCCGAAGCTGAATAACATAACCACTGGTCAAAAGCGATCACTCCTGTCCAGTGGCGTAACGTACACCCCCGTATCGCGGCGGGGGGGGGCAGGGCTATAGGGGACCCAAAGTCTGACTGACACCAAGTACATAATCCTTTGTAAGATCCGACTTGGGGTCCAAAACCTGACTTTGCAGGAGGTCCCAAATGTTCTCCGTTACGCCACTGCTCCTGTCCAGAGACTGTTAATGGCTTATGTAGATACCGCTACAGTACTATCCCACCAGTGAGTCGGTGGATAGGCGAACGAACGAGATATTTGATTGAATTAATTAGTAGCATTAGTTTATTAAAATGAATTATTAATAAGAAATAATTAAATTTTAAGTACTATATACATAGGATTTCCATCAATCGAAAAACCAGGGGGGGAGGGGTTCAGACCTATGGAGTCCCCCTTGTGTGCGCCCCTGGTCAGGGATCCTCTTCCCTCTGTTCCTTTTCCACCAACCACTCTAGAGGATTTTCGGCTCGACGAGTACTTAAGAGTGCCCCATTTCCGCGAGAGAATTATACATTTACGAAAATCCATGCCTTCTCCGGGATTCGAACCTAGGCCCTAGGGCGCAGCAGTCAGCATTACTAACCACTTTATCATCTGAGTGACTCAAATAATTATGCACCTCTTATCTCTTCATCGCACGACTCACATCTTGAGTCATACCCCGAGTATAGCTACATAACTTCTACTAAATCTGTTGTTTAGACCTGACACATATGCGATGGCCATCTGTTTCAAGACCGACGCTCAGAACTTAATAGTATGGAATTCTAATCCCAGGTGGTCTTCCTGTTGCACAACAGTTAAAGGTAGACAACTATATTGACGATATGACAGTAACCGCAGTTCAGACACGCGCTGTAAAATGATGAAAGGTATCACATTTAGAACGGAATAAGCTACAACACGTTATATGGTAAATCTAGTAGAAGAATTGGGGGCTTTTGCATAATCAGTTGATCTCGTCTTACTTCAAGCATAAGCCTTAAGGTATCCGATTAGGTTGAAAAAAAGTGCTTTTTAGGTGTTTGATGTTTGGTAATGTTTGGGCTATTAGGGAAAAAAGAAATATAATTATTGAGGAAGAAGGACTAACACATAAAACTAGAGTTTTTTTAAGTTGTTTTTATAGCATTTACTTTATCCAACTAATAAAAATATATTTTAATGCGTTTTTTGAAAAATGAAATTTTTACGATAATTTGTGCACGAAAAACGGGATATCTCCAAAACAATCCAATCAAATTCGATGAAATTTGTAACATATATGTTATGGGCCCTTCAGAGTGTAACGAACCCAGGTCTTAAGACACCTACATTTCATCACATTTTACAGCCATTTTAAGCTTAGAACATGCAGTAATTTTGATGAAAAATCATTATCATCAAATTTAAATGCTAATAAAATATTTATTTCTTAAACTATTTTTTATTTTGCGGTTTGTGACACTTCAGAGGGATCAAGAAATATATTAATGAAATTAAAATTGCATAATGCGCAATTTATTTTTATTTTTGGCGCTTTCCTTAACTTTATAAATTTTGTTACAACTTCATAAAAATAATTTTTTTTTCAAAAACAAAGGGTGATACATGATAATTATTTAATAATTCTGACTTTTTAAGCCTATTTATGTTCTTTAAAACAATAAATTCATTTTGAAAATCAATTTTTAAGAAATGGTCACCGAACCTTGTTGGATACCTTAAACTATTCGTTCTTTCTGCCGAGGTGGAACAATCTGCGCACAGCCCGCTTTGCTAAAGTGATGCTCATTGCTTAGTACAACTATCACCGCTTAACATAAATTATATCTCAATTCTATTCAAAACCATTCATATTTGTCTTTGTGGTGCTCGAGAATTTAAGTAATGTCCCCAAGAGGCTACAGCAAGAAGGATGACAAAAATTATGACAGCCAGCAATTTTATTTTAGTTTAATAAGATATCCAATTGAAATTCAATTGTATAAAAAAAGTAGTACAACCGAAATTAATATTCTGTGACTTTTTGAAAAGTTTAATAATTTGAAGTTAATTTGCATACGAAACTTAGATATCATCCAGTTATACTTTTGGAATGATAATTTTTTTATAAGAGCTGAGCAAATAAACTTTGGAAATAAATAAAATTTATTACCAAGAATCAAAAAGAAAAAGATTTCCTCTTATATTGTATATAAACATTATGTATTTATTCTGATATAAAAAACTGAAAATATAAATGTAACAGTAAAGAATTTTTTTCCCTTGGTTGCTTTAATTTTGGGAAATAAAAAAAAAGTTTAAGAATTTGTTAAGCCTCCTTTAAAGCGGTACTTGTGCAACGCGTTTCAGATATTGAGTATTTTTTTCTATAACGCGGTTTAAATTTTCCTACAACGCGTTTATTGTTACATATTCTATTACGCTTCAAATAAAAAAATTACATAAAGTGGCATCACTGTAGATTTTTTTCAACATTGGCAACCCTTGACTGCTCGAATTATCGAAAAAAAAATCAATCAGGTAAACTACGCATTTTACAATTCACTTTTTTCTGTTAATATCTACACGTCACTTGTGATTTGCTTTACATGGTGTTTATATCTCCTACAACGCGATTTCTTATAACGCGGCTTTTTTGAGGAACGAATCTACCGCGTTGTAGGAGGCTTACCTGTACTTAATAAACTTTTGCTTTTTAGTATTAATGTAAAATTTTATAAAATATAATTATAGAATCATAATTTCAGGCATCGTTAAAGTTCATACATTTACTAATATCAATTAGAACTTCCAAAAGTAAATAAAAATATTTGGAGTAGGATACTCGTACTTTTTAAAAATGCACAATCCAAAATTTTCAAAAATGTGTATTAAAGATAAAAATAGAGCAGAAACTTTATACACAAAAACCGTTACATAAGAAAATACACTGAAGGTTTTTTTAAACTTCGGCTGGGGGACCTTCTAAAAATAAAAATACTTATCAAAAATAAAATCATTTTCGACTCTGAAACGTTCATTCATACTTATTTAAAGATGTTATCTAATGTTTTTGAAATAAATTTTAAAACAATTCCTCATTTCTCAGGAATCAAAAGAGAATAATGCATTGAATTCAATCATGAATTTCGAAAGAAAAAGAATTCGATCATGTCTAAAATATACTTTGTCTAAAGAGAAATAACATTTAAATACTGAAAAATATTTCAGATGGGGGGAAAAAAAGAGGTAGTCAAAACATTATGGTAAAACTACAGTATTAAAACAAAAATTGAGAGTGCATAAAGAAAAGATATTCTCGATCTAATTTTTACTACTTTTTTCTTTTCTTTTCTTTTAACTTTTATTTTTATCGTTTGGGATCTCTGAATATATATATATATATATATATATGTATGTAGCAAATGTTTTTAAAATGGAATAATACAAACTCTTTTTATCGTTCAGGTTCTTGAATTTTTAATACTTTCTTTTAAAAAACAAAGACTTAGAATAACAAAATATTTAGCAAGTTTAAGTTCCCTAATAACGGATTCGAAACATCAACAAAAACGATGTTAACGGCTTATAAACTATTACACATAGAATATAGTTTATAAGAGGAATTTTTTTATGTAGCTATATGTCGTACAAGTAGAACTAAAAAAGTCTGACACACAATAAATGGATCCTGGAAATAAAAAATTATTTTCTCAAAAGTGATTTTGAAAAATAAAATTTTTGAAATGAAAAGACAGTAATAAAAACACTAAGAAGATTACATAAACTCTCAAAATAAAAGAATACTTTTCTTTAAAATTTATTTTTCTGTTCAGTTAAAAGACAAAACAAGAAAAACTACTTTACTTTTTAATAAATTTTGTAAAATAGATTAGATTTTGTAGTTCTACGAATGTTCTATTATTTATATGTCATGGTATTAATGTTTGTAATTGAAAGCCGTGATTTTAATGCTTTTATGCATATTTGTTGATTAAAAACAATTTTTATGGGACGAAGATCCGATAACCACAGACAATACGCCTTATAAATTTGAACATAGATCCAGTGACGAGGACGATACTTGAGCAGGAAACCCACTCTCCAAACTTGCACATCATACCAACGCTAGGACTTAAATCCACGATTCGACAGAAATAACGCAGGCCTTATGAGATCGCGATCATGAACGTTCGACGACCACGAACTTGTTTTTTTAGCTAGTATCGCCATAAATATTCTACGTTTTGGGCTATAGAAGACAGACTTGATCATTCTGAACCATGGGTAAATGACGAGGATGACTCCTGTGTTGTGCTTAAATTCAAAAGCTCATTTCGCAAAATAACATTTTGGGGTTTGGACGGGTGGACGTTTGAGCTTCAATGGATTTTACGTGCGACGGCCCCCTCCACACGGCGGGTTTTCAGCGGCACTAGGATCCATGACACGCTAGCCACGAGTCCGTTGTTTTGATCACTAAGATACCGTGGCGGCCTCTTTCTCCTTGCCACACCACACCAACGGATAGACAGTGACCTGCAACATATTTAACTTGCATCGGTCCCTCTACGTGGCGGGTCTTCAGTGATACTGGGGCTCGAACCTGCGTGACTGGCTACGAGCTTGTGTGAGTGAGTGAGTGAATATTAACATCGCGAGTGAGTGAATATTTACGCAATAACTTCCATATCCCCTAAAGATATCTTTAAGCTTCAATATATTACAGAGTTTTTGACTTAATTCATAATATATCTTTTCTTAAAAAATCATTTAAGGCTGTCTTCGGCAGATGTACCAGAGCCTGAACTAAACGCGGAGCACATTTTCAGGCAGAAAAATGCCTCACTTTTCAAACAAATTTTTAACATTATAATTCATACATCTCTTAATTATATAGTGTTTTTAAAATTTCAAAGTATTCTATCGTTTATTTTTTTCAATACAACCGCAAAAAGATAGCTCGTTTAACAATACGGTATAGGATAAAAAACATGAAACATATTTTATACCAGAAAAAATGGATCAAATCGGTTAAAAATGAGAAGTATGATAAAATATGCTGCCCTCTATAAGATAGCGAAGCCAAAATATAACATTAAAGTTTCATTTCTTTTATATTTGAACAAGTATTCCAAATTCAGGGCCTATTTTTTAACATTAGCCGAAAACAGCCTTAAGTTATACTGCAAACCATGAACCATAGGCAAAAAATCAAGTTTTTTTCTCTATCATTTGTAATTTTATTTTCTCTTTGGACTGTATTGTCTGGACTATTTAGCTACACGAGGGTTTCCGACGACGGACGTCGTAATATTGAACCCTGGTCAAGCGACGAGGACGACACCTGAGCTGGCACCCCCTCTCCTAACTACTACACCAACGGGAGGGCGTTTGAGTTTTCGTCAGATTTAACGTGCTCGCTCCCTTAAACAGTGAGGCTTGAATGTGCTGGGCTCGAACTCATGACAAGCCAGCCACGAGTCCGTTACCTTGACCACTAGACTACCACGGCCGCCACGAGTTTGGGACAATAACCATAAGGTTATCACGACAGCCCTAAATTTATATTTGTGATGTAGTCTAACTTTTCAATTCTACTTCATTGACTACATACATGGCAATTCCTTTTACATACGTTTTTAATATCGTTAACAACACTTTGGACGTCCTTGGTGTACTTCTTTAAAGAGGAGTTAAGTAGCACAGCTAGAAGATGCAATTCATTTCAATTCATAA